>JAKSZT010031676.1:14169883-14183807 GCA_026826555.1 Tolypeutes matacus
TATTATATTATATTATATTATATTATATTATATTATATTATATTATATTATACATGAGAACATTCTCCCATGAACTAAAACAAATATACATTACTAATACCTGGTGTTAACAATAACGTGGTTTATGGGGAAAATAGACCAAATATAAGCTATGGAATATAGTGAGCAGTAATATTTTGATGATGTTTTTTCATCATTTGTAATAAATGTTCCACAACAATGCAAGGTGTTCATGATGGTGTGATATATGGGAATCCTGTATATTATGCACGATTGTTTTGCAAACTTACAACTTCTCTAATTAAAAAAAAAAAAAAAGGATGCAAAAAGTCATTTTCAGATAAATGAATCTAAAGCACATTCATTGCCAGCAGACCCACACTAATGGAAATGTCAAAGAAATTTTTTCAGGTCAAAGAGAACTAACACCAGTTAGAAATTCAGATTTATAGAATGACCCAAAAAGAGCCAAAAACGGTAACTATTTGGTAAATATCTAAGACCTTTTGTAACATTTCCAAATTTCTTTGAAATAAATTTGAGTTTTAAAGCAAATAACAGGGAAGCGGCTGTGGCTCAATCAGTAGGGCTCCCGTTTACCATATGGGAGGCCCCGGGTTCGGTTCCCGGGGCCTCCTGGTGAAGGCAAGCCCGCTCGCACGGCGTGGTTAGCTGACCCAGCGAGCACAAGCAGCAAGGGGGGGATAAATGAATAAATAAATAAAATCTTTAAAAAAAAAAATAAAAAAAAAATAAAAAAAAAATAAAGCAAATAACATTTTATTGGGTGTGTATAACATAGATAGGAGTTACTAAAAAATAGGAATATGGAAATATAGTATAGCCAATTTCTTATATTATGCATGACATAGCACAGTATTAATTAATGCAAACTGTAAAGGATGCATAGTGTAATCTCTGGAGCAACAACTAAAAATTTAATACAAAAACCTATAGAAAAAAATGCCAATAGAAAATATAAAGTAAAATATGTGATTAATTCAAAATAAAGCAGGAAAGGAGGATCAAAGAAATATAAAACAGATGATACAAATAGATAACAATTTACCCAATGGTGGATGTTTTAGTTTACCAAAGGGTTGCCAATGCAAAGTACCAGAAATGGGTTGTCTTTTGTAAATAGGATTTATTTGGGGTAAAAGCTTATACTTGCAAGGCCATGATAAGTCCAAACTGAGGCAACATAAGAGGAGCTTTCTCACCAAAGTCAGCTACTGTTGATTTTGTTGCCCGGGCATGTGGCAAAGCAAAATGGCTGCCAATCTCTGCTGAGGTCTCAGCCTTTCTTTCCAGACTTGTCATCTCCTCTTGAGCTGCTCCAGGGGCCCAGTCTCTTGGGGGCTTCGTGCTTAAACAATCCTTTAGTCTTCTCTCACATGGCAGGATCCTTTTGGCCTGCCATGTGAGAGAAATATGGCACCTTTCTTTTCCTGTGTGTCTATGTGTCTCACTCGCTGTGTCTATGTTTTTATCAGACCCAGCAAGAAGGTGGAGACTCAACATGAATCACATCCCACTGACATAGTCCAATCAAAAGCCCTGAATTGATCTTATCAAGTAATCTAATCAAAAGGACCCTCAACTGAATTTAATGCAATCAAGGACTATCACACCTGAAGGAATAGATTAGTTTAAAAACATAATCTTTTTCTTTTTGGGGATTCATAAAATAATCTCAGACTGCCTCAGTGGACTTAAACATAATCATTTTAATAATTATATTAAATAGAAATCTAAGAAACATTTCAATTCAAAGTCAGAAATTATCAAAATAAATAAAATAAAAAATACAACTTCATGGTGTTTGCAATGGTATTTTAAATGAAATTAAAAGGCTGAAAAATAATGCTAAACTAGCCATAAGAAAGCTGGAGTCACAATTTAATAGGATAAAATGTAGACTTCAGAATGTGGAGTACAAAGGGAAAAAGAGGGATATTTCAAAATGATGGAAGGATAGATTCAGCCAGACGACAAAGCAAACTTAATTGTAGATACACTTAATAACAGAGCTTCAAAAATTCATGAAGTACATACACATACATATGAAGGGAAATATAGACAAATCTACAATCATATCTGGAGACTTAGTACTCCTCTATTAGTAACTGAGAGAACAAGTACAACTAAAATTGACCTAAAATACATTTATAGAACACTACTCTCAACACACACATGATGCACATTCTTTTCAGGCACACATAGGTCATTCCTCAAGATAGACAATGCCTAGCTATAAAATTAATCTCAATACATTTCAAAGGATTGAAATCATTCAGAGTATATTCTCTGATAAGAGAAGTAAATTTAAAAAATAATAATAAAATGAAGTTTTAAAAGTAAGAAACACATTCCTAAATAATCCATGAGTCAAATAAGAAATAAAAAATGAACTTTTAAAATATTTTGAATTACAGGATCATAACAAACATGATATAAAATAATTTGTAGGCTACAACTAGAATGGTGCTAGCAGGGAAATTCAGTCTTAAATGTTTGTTTTGGAAAAAATATCTTAAAAACAATGATCTAAGCTTATATTTTAAATAGCTTCAAAATATGAGCAAAGTACATCCAAATTAATTGGAAGGAAATAATAGAAGAAATCAGTGAAACAAAAAACTGAAAAACAATAGATGTCAAATCTAAAGGCAGTTCTCTGAGAAAATTAATAAAATTGGTAAATAAATTGTGGTATTTCATGTAATAGAATACTACTTTGCAATAAAAGGAAAAAGTTCCTGATATACACAACAATAGGGATGAATCTTAAAAAACATTATGTTGAGTGGAAGAAACCAGACACAAAAAAGTGCATACTGCATGATTCCATGTACATGAGTTTAAGAACAGCCACAATTAACTTGTGGAGAAAAAGAAAAATCAGAATTCTGGTTGCCTCTGGGAGGGATTAGATGAAAAAGGACATGAGACAACTTTCTAGGGTGATGGCAGTGCTCTATATCTTGAATTGGGGTGTTTGTTACACATTTGTCAAAACTCATCAAACTGTACACTTTAAGATCTGTGTATTTTTTTGTATATTAGTATACCTCAATTAAAAGTCAGGTAGGGAGAGGAAAGGCTCTGACTCAACCCTTAAATTAGGTGGCCAAAATATGCCACTGGATGAAAAGAAACAAAAGCAAGAGACATAGAATTAATGAACAGAAACGCAAGATGTCTGTGAGCTCTCACTGGAGAATAAACTATAAGAAAGTGACTATTACCTTCACAGAATCTTCCGTTTGTAATCAAGCCTTCTTACGTCAGTGCTTCTAAAGCACTTCGTGCATTCCTCTCTTAAGGCATATCCATTATAGCATAGAAATAGACATAAGTGTTAATCTACTTTAGGGAATTGAGTATTATTACACTTGTAACCCCTGCCCACCCCCACTGCCTCACCATCCCAGACTAAAACCAATGCCATATCTTGTTCAAAAGAAGCTTTCAAAAAGTTTGTTTTGAATTAATTTTTTGGCAGGATAAAAAACAACAACAACAAAGCCTACAGATGTATATAATAAGATCTTTCCCCACTCTCAAATTCTCTGTACTGCTTTAGGCAAAAACAACACGAAAAAAATAGAAAACAAAATTTTCAACCAAAAGAAAACAGACTTTCTTTAAGATATTATGACTGTCTAGAAAGATTCTATCCAGTTTTTATCACCTCCAAAAAACGCAGGCTATAAAAATCAGAATAATCTCAGCAGGCAATTCATTTTGCTAACGAAAAAAAATCTAATTATATTTATATATTTGTTTGTTGTGGAAATAAGACATATTTATCAAAATTAAATAGAGGAGATGTCTCCAAATTTTTCAAAATTAGGATTTATGCTATACTTCTATTCTGATATAAGAGAATGAGGATGGATATGTATAAACTCTCAAGCGTAAGCTTGAGGGATTCAGAGCATTGCAAATAAACATTTATACCAAGATGCTGGTTTCATTATGATCTGTCTACACTAAGTGCTGTTTGCCTCTTGCAGGATGTTCTGTGTTTTTATATTACTTTCAGATGATGCCATCCATCTGTAGAAAATGAGCAAATGGAATATTCATGAGTTAAGAGATAATTTTTAACATCCCTGGAGAGTTTCTTTCTTTGGCTTGTTTATTACCTGCAGAGTTCGACTGTATGAAAATTGATTAAATATCATTTACCAATTATGGTGATGCCAGAAAATATTCCTCAAAGCAAACACTAAAAGCAAAATAATTCCTACAACAGAAGGTATGCTTTCAGGGGCAGATTCAGGTTTTGTGTGGCCTGAGTCTTAAAAAATTTTGGGAGGTTTCTTTCAAGAAAAATGACACAAAATTACAAAAACAAACCTACTAACACATCTCACAGTGTTTGGAAAGGCTGTGCAAATCATGAGCCTGCAAGCTTCATTAGCTTAAAGGAAAATTTACCCTTGATAGCATTTTTTAGGAGGCAATGACAATAGATCAAAGAGTGGTATGTCTACCACAAAACTATTTAGAAACTATCAAATAAGCATTTGAATTTTCCCAAACTGACTTGAAAAATGACACAAGAGAATTTTCTAGGGTGATGGCAGTGCTCTATATTTTGAATTGGGGTGTTTGTTACACATTTGTCAAAACTCATCAAACTGTACACTTTAAGATCTCTGTATTTTCTTCTATATTAGTATACCTCAATTAAAAATCAGGTAGGGAGAGGAAAGGCCCTGACTTGAAAACAAGCGGCTAATGACTCTTTTCTAACTGATCATTTGATTGAATTCAAACACTATACTTGTTTTCACTTTTTGGTAGGGGAGGAGGTGGATAGTTCCCATGTAAAAGTCCTTGCTGCCACGTTGTGAGTCACATTGTTAATATTCTTTACTTGCAGGAGACACTCAGTCAATTTACCAATTCCCTAGACCTTGTTCCTGCAAACATAAATCCTGAAAATGGAAAGAACTAGTCCTTAAGCCTTAGGTCAGAAAAAGTCTTCTGTTATCACCCCCTTTCCCTTGCCACATCACAAGAATTAATCACTCCGTATTTGACCTTCTACAGTCTTTGGAGTCATCTCAGTTACATCACTTTTATTGTTTTCATTACTAATCTATGAGCCTGATTTTGTTAAAATGTGAGCTCCTTAAAAGCAAGGAAATGTCCTATCTTTGAATATAAAAGGCCTAATTCATGTTGGGGGGGGGCAATCAATGTACATTGAATGAATAAATAAATGAATGAATGCTTTAGATGCAAGCTACTCAAAGTATGGTCCAATGACCAGTTGTATTGGCATTACCTTGGAGCTTATTAAAAATACAAAATTTCCAGAAGTACTCCAGACCTACTATATCAGAGGCACATGTTAATAAGATCCCCAGGCGATTCCTATGCACATTAAATTTGGAGAAGCACCGTGGTTTTTATTCTACTAGCTTGAAGGGAGTAATGTACCAAGAAGTATAAAATTTTATACTTCATAACAATTGTGCAGGCATTTGTTCTTCATATTTTTGGCTTCATTGATCACCTCCATGAAGGGCAAAAGACCCAATGGACTACTATACCATCTATTCTTTCTTGTTCCTAACAAAATAAAAGTTACTTAAAAAGCACAGAGTTAGTAGAATTAGTGGAAAGAAGGTGATTATGAATATCACAAATACTAAAGTGAATATTGAGCTATCAATTCAGATCCAGACTGGAGTCTTAGCATATTTAGCATATTATAAACAAATCCTCCAAGAGCCCGATCTTAGTTCACTGGAAACTTTGTAGACCAATACTTCCATGTCCCAGGAGATCAAGATGGAGACGTAACCTTGGAAAATTAGATAAAATTAAATTTAGTTGGACTGCATTCCCAATCCAGCTTTTAATAAGTGTGTGCCTACAAAATCTCAGATTGGAAATTAAATCTCAGCTACTTTAAATTTCATGAGAGAACCACAGTTAGCACATTTAATTCATACGCACTCCCCCTTCAGTCCCCTTTGCTGAGCAGATTAAACAACTCTGGATCTTTTCCATTTCACCTGTGAGAGAAAATTATCTTGGCCCTATCTTAAGAGTGGCTATCTTTTCAGCCACTTAGGTAATCTATTTAAATGAGTGATCATACATTATAAACATGATTAAGTCTGGGTACTTAAAAACATTCTATGTGAAGAAGATACATTTCAATGCAAGCCTTAAAGACTAGAAAAAGAAATTAAAGATTGTAAAGAACTGTCACGTATGGCAGAAGCTATTAGTCATGTCACAGTGAAGAAATAATGACTGTTTAAGAGTTGCTCAGTTCTTCAAGGTGAACTTCAAAAGAATGAAGCAACTTCAAAGAAAATCAGAGGAAAAAGAGTGTGAATCACCATAGAGACTTTGCTGGGGGAAATAAGCATGTGCCTGCTTTAGTTGATACACAGATCCAAAATATGCTGAAATTTATTTTTGCTTTTCAAAAATTATACTCTGAATGTCCAAAAAAAAAAAAAAAAAAAAAAAAAAAAACTGAATTAGAAAGCTTCCATGTAATTGTAGGCATAGAATCTTGGTTTGAATTCTACATAATCAAGAATAATCCAGATAGCTAGTGAAAATGTTGTTACTAGGCCGAGCTTGTCCCTGTTCCTATTTGGTTAGTCAGGACAGGCTACTTACACTGCTGAACATAGTTTACCCTAAATCTAAGTGCCTTTATGCTACACACGTTTTTTTTTTTTTTTCCTTCACACAATCTTCTGTAAGTTGAGCAGGATATTCCTTAAGAGCTAGAGATCAAGAAGGGGCTTTTCACTTTCTCACCTCACTGTCTAGAATTAATCATAGAGCCCTGCCTAACTTCATGGGAGCCAGGAAGTATAGTGTTTTATGTACCCATGCAGGAGAGGAAAAGTAGATACTAGAGAGCACTGGTAATGTTACCCTTTACTGAGTATAACAAGTGAGATGATATAAAAAGTGGATCTAGCATCAGTAGAGACAAAAATTTCTGAGGAAGGGATGTAAGTCGATGCAAAACTCAGGATGAAAAAAAACAGGAAATATCGTTGGTCATGAACAAGATCATCTAATTTTTAGTGTAGAAAATGTCCAGAAGAAATGCTGCATTGGACAATACCTTTTAATCAACTCATGACTTGAATGCACAGGATTGTTCACTGCTTAGAAGAATCGAAGGAATGACAATTTTTTAAAGGAGACAACTGAACTCTTCTGAATTAATAGTCTTCTATTGCCGAAAATGACCACAAACTAAGTAACTTAAAACAAGACCTATTGAGAATTCTGGAAAGATAGCATCATACTAACAGGCAGAGCTCAATGCTCTCACAATATCAATGCAGAGGGAAGTGGATGTGGCTCAAGTGATTGGGCTCCCATCTACCATATAGGAGGTCCTGGGGCCTCCTGGTGAAAGCAAGCTGGCCTGCACGGTGAGCTGGCACAACAAAAAGAGACAAAGAGGAAAGACAATGAGAGATTAAACAAACCAGGAAGCTGAGGTGGCTTAAGCTATTGAGTGCCTCTCTCCCACATCACAGGTACCAGGATTGGTTCCTAGTGCCTCCTAAAGAGAAGACAAGAAGAGAAGACAAGCAGACACAGAGCTCACACAGCAAATGGACACAAAGAGCAGACAGTGAGCACAAAACAACAAGGCAGGGGGGAATAAATACATAAAATATATCTTTGAAAAAAAAAATCAACAGAGAAAAAGCCAAATGTTGTCCAAAGGACCAGCTTTGGGGTCAGTAGACCAGGACAGTGCTACACAACTCCTAGGATGTTAAGGGACAGAAAGACAAAGAAACCGAAACAGCTGAGTTATCAAGCCACTGAGGTGGCTGGGAAGGGCTCCCCTCCCACCCCTCCACAAAGATATTAAGTTGGGGTAAAACCCCTGGCTCACTGCAGCCAATTGAGAGGGGAACAGACATCTTCCTCCATGTCAGTAGTTTCAAAGGAAAAGGGAGTGGGAGACAGGGTGCTTTTTTTTCTGCACTGAATTCAGCCAGCTAGTCTACTGTGACTCTTTGCTCTGGAGAGTCAACAAAGAAACAGAGGAAAGCCCAGAGTGAAACACCTCTGTGGAAAGGTACACTGGTGAGTGGTATCTGCTGGCTGGTCTGAAAATTTCATGGACAAAAACTGCTCTTGGTATTCTCTGTTTCCTACCACTGGGAGAAAACCTGCACCCCACGGTGAGTGCCTAGCCTGATAACGTTAACCGGGCAATTTTAAAGACTTAGAATAAGTTAAATCAAAAATCAAAGAAGACATGGAGGGCAGCCAAGATGGCGTTAGTGTAGGAGGCATACACTGCAAGCTCCCAGAGCAAGGCGGATTGTGGATGGGGTCCTGCCCGGGTGTCTGTGCTGTGCACACGTGGAGTGAGAAGCTTGGGACATCTATCTGCGCGGATCGGCGGCGTGGACCGAACGGTTGAGATTCGTGAGTTTTGAGGCTGCCGGTTGAGGTTGGCACAGGCGGCTGAGCCCCGCGGTTAGGGGGAAAAAAATAAAATTAAATAAAACGGCCATTTGGAGCCGCGGGCGGGGCGAAAAAGTTTTATTTTCTGGGGATCTGGCTGCCTGGCGCCCCTTGGACCTTGTGTGAACAGAACAAATGAGCTAATCAGCACCCGGTGAACCGGAGGGGGGATTTTGGTCGGGGAACAGAGCTGATTTCCCTAGTCACCCAGGGATAAAACCCGGGCCGCTGCGGAGCCAGGAAGAAGGGACACTTCCCAAAAGAGGGAGGGTTCTGTTGGAAGACAGGGAAGGGTATTTTATATTTTTAGACATCGATCTGGCTGCCTGCACCACCCCATAGCTTTGGGGAGCAGATAAGCTGACCTGAAGCAGCATTAGGCTGAGAACAGACGCGAATCTTTACTCAAACTGATTTTCTGAGCAGCCCGGTGATGCTCGAGCTCAGCTCCAGAAGGGGCAGAATCCGCCCTCTTTAGCACTCCTCACTGACTAACAACAGAGCTACAGCTAACCTGGGGAGTCCGGAAAGTGGGACGTGCTTGATTAATTTCCACGGGCCCAGCTAGGGTACCTTCCGTAAGGGGGTTGGTCTAGAGGAGGAAGTATTTTGGATCCTGCATTTGGCTAAAAAAATAAAAATTAAAAAAAAAAAGTGAGGTCACCTCAACAAATGAAAAATAAATTCTTTTTAATTTAGTTTAATAGCTAAAAGCTGCTTCAGGACCTGCATATAGAACCCTGTGGGTAAATTGATTGAAAAACACAAGTAGGCAGGAAGGATCCACGTGGACCCCAGGGGAAACATTGACCCCCCTTAGCTCTGTTTGACTGCTTGCCTGTGTGGATCTTTGGTTTCTCTCTGTTACTTTCTGGTCTATTGCTATTATTTCCTCTTTCCTCCCCCTTTCCTTTTTCCTTCTATTATTATTATTTTTTAAATAGGTGCTGCCAGCTTGTCGCTTCTTTGCTGGGCTTCTTTTTCAGTAATTTCCCACTCGCTGTATATATTGATTCTGTATTACAAACTATCGCTTATCCTTCCTGCATCTTTCTGCCTTCTGTGTTCTGTTGTGGCTCTTAGAGACAACATTTTTCCATAGGCCCACAACTTAAGGGTGTCAATTTCTATTCCATCTATTTTGTTTTCTTCTTCTTCTTCTTCTTCTTTTTTTTATTAGTATTAACTTTTTCCTTTCAGACCTTTCTTTACTATTTCTCTCCCTCCTCATAATTCTAGACTTCTAAATCACTATATATATATTCCTCCATTTGTTTTCCCAGTCCATTGTAGGAACTCCATATTTTTTCCTAGTACTCTACACTGCCTACACAAGTTAAATATTCATCTCATTAAGTCTCATTTTGCCCCTCTTCTAACTATTATCAATATTTCTATTATCCTTCTGCCTTCCTTACATCTTTTGATTCCTCTGGCCCTAACCTTTTGCCTTCAAGGAAACATAAAGAAGCAAGGAAATAAAATAAGAAGAAAAACTGCCAAAGAGAAAACTTAACTCATACGCAGAACCAACAGCTAAATTGTTGATCAGAGAAAAGCTGATCAACTGAACAAACCCATCAAGATAATATGATGACCAGAGGGCAACAGAAAAATACAAATGACTCTGAGAAACTGGAAAACATGGACCAGTCCAATGCACAAAATAAAAACCAGGAAGCAATGCAGAACATCGAACAACTAATCAAAGCTATCCAAACAAATGTCATGGACCAACTTAAAGAACTGAAGGAAGAGATTAAGGATATAAAGAAGACACTGGGAGAACATACTGAAGAAATAGCTAACACACCTAAAAAGGTAATGGATATGATGGTGAACAAAGGCACAAGTCAAGAAATGAAAAAGACGCTGGACTCACATGGCAGCAGATTTGAGCAGGCAGAGGAAAGAATTAGTGATATGGAAGACAATACAGTTGAAATCAAAGAGATTGTAGAACAGATAGACAAAAAGATAGAAAAAATCCAGCATGGTCTCAGGGAAATAACCAATAATACAAAACGTACAAACATACACATTATGGGCATCCCAGAAGGAGAAGAGAAGGGAAAGGGAACAGAAGGAGTGTTGAAGGAAGTTATGGTTGAAAACTTCCCAACTCTATTGAGAGAGATGGATGTGCAGATCCAGGAAGCACAGTGCACCCCAAATACTATAAATCCCAACAGGCCAACTCCAAGACATATACTTTGTCTTGAGCATATATCCAATGCTCAAGACAAAGAGAAAATACTCAAGGCAGCAAGAGAAAAGAGAACCATCACATACAAGGGAAGCACAATAAGATTAAGTGCTGATTTCTCAGCTGAAACCATGGAGGCAAGAAGACAGTGGTATGACATAGTCAAAACACTAAAAGAAAAAAACTTCCAGCCACGAATTCTCTATCCAGCAAAATTGGCATTCAAAAATGATGGAGAGTTCAAAATATTCACAGATAAACGACAATTAAGAGAGTGTGTCAAGAAGAAACCAGCACTTCAAGAAATACTAAAGGAATCTCTACAAGTTGAAAGGAAAAAACAAAGGAGAGAGAGTTGGAGGAGAGTTTAAAAACAACTGAAAACTCAAAAAGAGAAACAAAACAACATATGACATACATTAACCCAAAGAAAAAATGACTGAAGTAAGAAATTCGTTACGAGTAATAACACTGAATGTTAATGGATTAAATTCACCAATCAAAAGACACAGATTGGCAGAATGGATAAGAAAATATGATCCATCTATATGCTTTCTACAAGAAACCCACCTTCGGCCCAGGGATTCAAGGAGGCTGAAAGTGAATGGCTGGAAAACCATTTTACAAGCTAACAATAGCCAAAAAAGGGCAGGAGTAGCTATTCTAATATCAGACAAAATAGACTTTAAATGCAAAACTATTGTAAGAGACAAAGATGGACACTACCTATTAGTAAAAGGAGTAATCTCTCAAGAAGAGAGAACAATCATCAACATTTAGGCACCTAATCGAGGTGCCTCAAAATACATGCGGCAAACTCTGGAAAAACTAAGAGGAGAAATAAATTCCTCTACAATTATAGCAGGGGACTTCAACACACCACTATCATCATTAGACAGAACATCTGGGCAGAGAATCAATAAAGAAACTAAGGCACTCAACAATACATTACAAGATTTGGACTTAATAGACATATACAGAACACTACACCCAAATACAGAGGGATTTACATTCTTCTCGAATGCACATGGAACATACTCCAAAATAGACCACATGCTAGGCCACAAAACAACACTCAATGAATTCAGAAAGATTGAGATTATACAAAGTAATTTCTCTGACCACAACAGAATGAAGTTGGAAATCACTAAGGGCCAGAGAAACAGGTTAGGCACAAGGATATGGAAGTTAAACAACACACTCTTAGACAAACAGTGGGTCAAAGAGGAAATTTCAAAAGAAATCAGTAACTACCTTGAAACTAATGAAAACAACAACACAACATATCAAAACCTATGGGATGCACCGAAAGCAGTCCTGAGAGGGAAGTTCATAGCCATAAATTCATATATAAAAAAAAGAAGAAAGAGCTAAAATTGAAGACCTAACTGCACACTTGGAGGAATTGGAAAAACAACAACAAACTAAACCTAAAGGAAGTAGAAAGCAGGAAATAACAAAGATTAGAGCAGAACTAAATGAACTAGAGAATAAGAAAGCACTGGAAACAATAAACAAAACCAAAAGCTGGTTCTTAGAGAATATCAACAAAATTGACAAACCCTTAGCCAAACTAACAAAGAAAAAGAGAGAACAGATGCAAATACATAAAATAAGGAATGAGCAAGGTGATATCACCACTGATCCCACAGAAATAAAGAGTATCATAAGAGGATACTTTGAAAAATTATATGCCAACAAGAATGACAATTTAGAGGAAATGGACAAGTGTCTAGAAACCCACAAACAGCCGACATTGATGAAAGAAGAAATAGATGAACTCAACAGCCCAATTACAAGTAAAGAGATAGACTCAGTCATCAAAAACCTCCCAACTAAGAAGAGTCCAGGACCAGATGGCTTCACAGCTGAATTCTAACAAACATTCCGGAAAGAGCTAACACCAATTCTACTTAAGCTCTTCCAAAAAATAGAAGTAGAAGGAATATTACCTAACTCATTCTATGATGCCAACATTACCCTAATACCAAAACCAAATAAAGATACCACAAGAAAGGAAAATTACAGACCAATTTCTCTAATGAACCTAGATGCTAAAATACTTAACAAAATACTTGCTAATCGCATTCAACAACATATCAAAAGGATTATACACCATGACCAAGTGGGTTTCATCCTAGGTATGCAAGGATGGTTCAATATAAGAAAATCGATCAATGTAATACACCACATAAACAGACTGAAAGAAAAAAATCACATGATCATCTCTATAGATGCAGAAAAAGCATTTGACAAAATACAGCACTCTTTCCTCATAAAAACACTACAAAAGATAGGAATTGATGGAAACTTTCTGAAAATGATAAAGGGTATATATGAAAATCCCAAAGCTAACATCATTTTCAATGGTGAAATCCTAAAAGCCTTCCCTCTGAGATCGGGAACAAGACAAGGATGCCCACTATCACCACTCCTATTTAACATTGTCTTAGAAGTACTTGCACGAGCACTGAGACAAGAAAAGGACATAAAAGGCATCCAGATTGGAAAAGAAGAAGTAAAAATTTCATTATTTTCAGATGACATGATCCTATACATAGAAAGCCCTGAGAAATCTACAACAAGGCTTCTAGAACTTATAAAGGAATTCAGTAATGTTTCAGGCTATAAGATCAATGCTCAAAAATCAGTAGCATTTCTGTACACCAATAACCAGCAAACTGAGGAGGAAATCAGGAAAAAAAATACCATTTACAATAGTAAATAAAAGAATCAAATACCTAGGTATAAATTTAACTAAAGATGTAAAGGACTTACATACAGAACACTACACAACACTGTTAAAGGAAATCAAAGAAGACTTAAATAAATGGAAAAATATTCCCTGTTCATGGATGGGATGACTAAACATCATCAACATGTATATCCTACCCAAAGTAATCTACAGATTTAATGCAATCCCAATAAAAGTCAACACTATATTTTTTAAGGAACTAGAAAAACTAACCACAAAATACATTTGGAGAGGCAAGAGGCCCCGAATTGCCAAAGATATATTGAAAAAGAAAAATGAAGTTGGAGGTATCACATTACCTGACTTTAAAACATACTACAAAGCTACAGTGATCAAAATTGCGTGGTATTGGCACAAGGATAGACCTACTGACCAATGGAACCGAATTGAGAGTTCTGATATAGATCCTCGCATATACAGTTATCTGATATTTGACAAGGCCACGAAGCCCACTCAGTTGGGAGAGA
>JAKSZT010031676.1:14184207-14299561 GCA_026826555.1 Tolypeutes matacus
CTCTGAGTGTAGGGACAGTGCCTGTCAAAATAGGATGACCCACTGATGTGTTTTTTTTTATTGATGACTACCTTTGTGAGTCTTTGCTCTTGTAAATGAGACTTAGCCTGCAGTTGTGGAGTGCCTAAGGGTTGCCACCTGAGAGCCTCCTTGTTGCTCAAATGTGGCCTCTCTCTAAGCCAAACTCAGCATATGATTGCATTATCTTCCCCCCAACGTGGGACATGACTCCCGGGGATAGCCTCCCTGGCAACGAGGGATTAATACCAAGTGCCAACTGGCTACACAACTGGAAAAAGACCTTGAATAAAAGGGGGAAATGGTAAAGACAAATGAGTTCAAGTGGCTAAGAGACTTCAAAGAGAGTCGGGAGGTCATCCCAGAGGTAACTCTTATGCACACCTCAGTAGGAGCTCATAGAACATCTAAGTGCCTATCACCCCACACAGAGGGGTTCCTGAGAGCTCTGGAGACACCCAGGTCCTATATAAGGGGGGATAGCCCCAGAGACTGATGCCTTATCAGTGGGCTCTATTTTGGAATCTGTGCTCCTGAGAGTGACAGAATTGGACTCAAATAAGTCCTCCCTGCACATGGTTCATCAGTCCCTTCTATTCAAACCTATATGTGATGCTGGAGTTTTTAGGTATACTTCCAGAGACTGGAGCCTCCCGCCTACCTATGTGCCAGGTGGCATGAAATCTAGGTGGAGCTGCAACTCCTACCCTACAGCTCAATGGATTCATCCAAGTCACCTGGTGAGGAGACAACGATGGGCAATGGCCATCCCAGGGAGTGGAGAGGGCCTGCATCGGCAGGCAGGATCATCCCACCCACCATATCCATGGGATATAAGCCCTCTCTCACTTGGAGTTGGAGTGGACATCACCATCCCAGTCCCCTCAGGATTGGGGGAAGAACTATGGACTAGAGTGGACTTGATGGTATTCTCTTGTTCACATATGGTGATTCTAGCAATGCAAGAAGTTGTAACAATGAGGTGGAGCCAGTGGCCACTTGACACTTTTGGGGTAGGGAGGGGATGAGCAGTTGAAATACAGGGGCTTCTTTGGGAGTTGGAGGTTGTCCTGAGTACTGTTGTGGCAATGGATGTAGGCCATTTTAAATCAGCACACACCATTCAGAACTGAGTGGGAGAGAGTGTGGTCTACAGTGTGAACTGTGGTCTATGGTTGGTGGCAAGGCTCCAGGATGTGTAAGTTCATTGAGGGTGGTGGGCCACACTTGTGGGAGATGTTTGTGTGGGATGTGGTGGGAGGTGTGGGAGGTGGGCAACATGGGAATCCCAGTGGGTTCTGTGTAATATTTTGGGTAATCTAAGCACCTCTTAAAATATATGTATATATATATATAAATAACATTTTTGTAAGCAAATACACATATATGCATATATATTTATATATCATTTTGCAAATGTTTGTATGTATTGTGAGAATTTTTATTTTAACCCACAATAAAAATAAATAAAAAATTAAAAAAATAAAATAAAATAAAATAAATTCCTAGCCATCCACAAAAAAAAAAAAAAAAAAAAAAAAAAAAAAAATCAAAGAAGAGATGTGGGGGAAAAAAAGGCAAGAGAGAGAAATTGTCTTTCAGAGTAAATTCACCAACCTATTCAGATGCCTAGACATTAGCAAAAAATAATAAGCCACACTAGGAAACAGGAAGAGATGGTTTAGCCAAAAGAACTAAGCAAATACCCTGAAGGATTTAAGACAATTAATCAGTGATAATCACACAATGCTCCTAAATCACTTCAAAGAATTTTTTTAAAAATATGACTAAAGAAATAAAGATTATTAAGAAGATACTGGGTGATCATAAAGAACAATTTGAAAGCCTGGAAAGAAAAGTAGCAGAACTTACGGGAACAAAAGAAATGATAGATGAGATGAAAATACATTAGAGGCACATAAGAGCCAATTTGAATTGCTTGAAGACAGAATTAGTGATTTTGAAGACAGAACACCTGACCTGGAAAAGACAGGAGAACAGAAAGAGAAGAGAATAGAAAAAACGGAACAGAGTCTCAGGGAATTGAATGACAACATGAAATGCACAAAATTCACATTATTGGTGTCCCAGAAGAAGAAAAGAATGGAAAAGGGAAGAAAGAATATTTGAGGAAATAATGACTGAAAACTTCCCAACCCTTATGAAAAACCTAAATAACAAGAAGGACAATAAATCCCAAACACAATAAATCCAAATAGATTTGCCCCAAGACACTTACTATTCAGAATGTCAAATATCAGAGATAGAATTCTGAGAGCTGCAAGAGAAAAGCAAAGCATCACATACAAGGGAAACTAGAAAATATTAAGTGCCGACCTCTCATCAGAAACCATGGAAGTAAGAAGAAAGTGGTATGATGTATTTAAGGTGCTAAAAGTGAAAAGTTGCCAGCCAAGAATTCTGTATCTGGCAAAACTGTCCTTCAAAAATGAGGGTGAGTTCAAAGTCTTGAAAGATAACCAAAAACTGATAGAATATGTTACCAAAAGACCAGATTTGTAAGAAACACTAAAGGGGGTGCTGCAGCCTTAAAGGAAAAAACAAGAGTGAGAGATTTGGAGAAGAGTGTAGAAATGAAGATTATTAGGAAGGGTAAACTAAAGATAAGAAGACAGACAGGAGAACAATATGATAACACAGAGCCGAAGGACAAAATGGATGAAGTAAGTAATGCCTTTACAGTAATAACATTGAATGTTAATGGTTTGAACTCCCGATCAAAAGACATAGACTTATAGAATAGATAAAAATATATGAACCATCTATATGTTCCCTACAAGAGACCCACCTCAGACATCAGGACACAGCCAGGTTAAAAGTGAAAAGTTGGAAAAAATTATTCCATGCAAATAGTAACAAAAAAAGTGCTGAAGTAGTGATACTAATATTGGACAAAATAGATTTCAAATGTAAAACTGCAATAAGTGATGAAGAAAATCATTATATATTAATAAAAAGGGGCAATTCAACAGGAAGAAATAACTATACTAAATATTTATGCACCTAACCTGAGTGCTCCAAGATAAATGAGGAACACACTGGCAAAACTGAAGGCAGAAATAGATGTCTCTACAATAATAGGGGACTTCATTACTCCATTTTCAGTGTTGGATAGAACTTGTGGACAGAAGATAAATAAAGAAACAGAGAACTTGAATAATATGATAAACAAACTAGACACAACAGACATCTATAGAGCATTGAACCCCCAAACAACAAGATATGTGTTCATTTCAAGTGCTCAATGATCCTTCTCCAAGACAGACCATATGATGGGTCACAAGACAAGTTTCAACAAATTTTAAAAGATTGAAATTAAACAAAACACCTTCACTAATCATAACAGAATGAAGCTGGAAATCACTAATGGAAGGAAAAAGGGGAAATTCATAAATATATGAAGATTAAACAACACTCTTACCCTAATACCAAAACCAGATAAAGCTATTACAAAAAAAAAGGAAATTACAGGTCAATATTTCTAATGAATATAGATGCAAAAATCCTCAACAAAATACTCGCAAACAGAATCCAAAAGCACATTAAAAGAATTATACAGCTCGATCAAGTGGGTTTTATCCCAGGTATTCAAGGGTGGTTCAACACAAGAAAATCAATTAGTGTAATAAACCACATTGATAAATTGAAGGGAAAAAAGTACATAATCCTTTTATGTACTTCGATTGATGCAGAAAAGGCATTTGACAAAATACAGCACTCATTCTTGATAAAAACACTCCAAAAGATAAGAATAGAAGGAAGCTTTCTCAATATAGTAAAATGCATATATGAAAAATGTACAGCTAGCATAGAACTCAATGGTGAAAGACGGAAAGCTTTCCCCCTTAGATCAGGAACAAGACAAGGATGCCCACTGTCACCATTGTTATTCAATATTGTGCTTAGATGTTCTAGCTAGAGCATTTAGGCTAGACAAAGAAATTAAAGGTACACAAATAGGAAAGGAAGAAGTAAAACTTTCACTACTTGCTGATGATATGCTCCTTATTTAGAATCTCCTGAAAATCCACAACAAAGCTACTAGAACTAATAGACAAATTTGGCAAAGGTGCAGGTAGAAGTGTAATACACTACTGATGTACAATCTGAGGAGGAATCAGAAAAAAATTTTGTTTGTAATAGCAACTAAAACAATCAAATATTTAGGAATATACTTAACCAAGCATATAAAGAACCTGTATTCAGAAAACTACAAAACATTGCTAAAAGAAACTGAATAAGACTTAAATAAATGGAAGGACATTCCATGTTTTTGGATCGGAAAACTAAATATTAAGATGTCAATTCTACCCAAACTGATTTACAGATTCAGTGCAATCCCAATAAAAATCCAAACAGCCTTTTTTGCAGAAGTAGAAAAACCAATTATCAAATTTATTTGGGATCGCCGCCGCCGCCGCGTCCACCAGCACCGGCCGTGACGGAGCTGAGAGGGGACCATGGGCCCTGCCGCCCAGCCTCTCCTCCCTGCTGCCGCTGGCTGCCAACCTCCTCGGGACTTGTTCCAATAATCTGTTAAAACATGGTGGATTACTATGAAGTTCTAGGCGTGCAGAGACATGCCTCACCCGAGGATATTAAAAAGGCATATCGTAAATTGGCACTGAAGTGGCACCCTGATAAAAATCCTGAAAATAAAGAAGAAGCAGAGAGAAAATTCAAACAAGTAGCTGAGGCATATGAGGTGTTATCAGATGCTAAAAAACAGGACATCTATGACAAATATGGCAAAGAAGGATTAAATGGTGGTGGTGGAGGTGGAAGTCATTTTGACAGTCCATTTGAGTTTGACTTTACATTCCGTAATCCAGAGGATGTCTTCAGGGACTTTTTTGGTGGAAGGGACCCATTTTCATTTGACTTCTTTGAAGACTCATTTGAGGAGTTTTTTGGAAATCGAAGAGGTCTCCGTGGAACCAGAAGCGGGGGCACGGGATCATTTTTATCTTCCTTCGCTGGGTTTCCACCTTTTGGAGGTGGATTTTCTTCTTTTAATACAGGATTTACTTCATTTGGTTCACTGGGGCACGGGGGCCTCACTTCACTTTCTTCAACGTCTTTTGGTGGTAATAGGATGGGAAACTTCAAATCTGTATCAACTTCTACTAAAATAGTTAATGGCAGAAAAATCATAACTAAGAGAATTATTGAGAATGGTCAAGAAAGAATAGAAGTTGAAGAAGATGGCCAGTTAAAGTCCTTAACAATAAATGGTAAGGAGCAGCCGCTACGCTTGGATAACAAGTAATTCAACACACGCATTTAACAGAAATGTTAAACTATAACAAGCACCATTTGAGGATTAACAGGAACATTTTTTTGAAGATTTCAAATGAACTCCACTTTCAGTATAACTGTACATAATCTAAATAAAGTATTTATAAACAGCTCATCGGAGCACCTATTTGTCATAGACTTTTGAGTTTATTGTTGGGACCACATTAATAGGACCATTTTTTCTTTTTGTCTTTAAAATTGTTGTAAATTTCTGTATGCACTTTGCTTTTTTTATTAAACTTAATCCAAGGTGAACCGTGATTCTTTTAGTAGTGCTAGGACAAAATTGTACACTAACACCAGCATGGATCTTGCTCTTTCCGTTTTTTTTGAAATGTGAGCCAAGTAGTTTCAGTCTGCTGTGAAGTTAACATTGCCAGGATGAATCTTCTACAAAAATAATTTCAATTTTTATTTCAGTATTTAGTAGCAAAAGATATTAATATATTAATGGTGATACATTTCTGGTTTAATATAAATTAAGATGTTTTCTAGTTGTGCATGAATGCTGGCAACTTAGTAAGTTTTGACAATTGTTTAAATATGTAATGTTAAGCTTAGGTTTATAAAAAGTAAAGCTGGTAAACTGGGTCTTTGTTATTTGCTTAAAAAAAAAAATGCCAATGTGTTTGGTGCATTCTTTCATGAAAAAAAAAATTTATTTGGAAGGGTAAGGGGCCTTGAATAGCCAAAACGTTCTTTAAAAAGAGGAACAAAATCGGAGGACTCTCATTTCCTGACTTTAACGCATATTACCTAACTATAGTGGTAAAAATAGCAATGTACCGGCATAAAGACAGACATGTTGACCAATGGAACTGAATTGAGAACTCAGAAATAGATCCTCACATCTACAGTCAAGTCATTTTTGACAAGGCATTCAAGCCCTCAAAGCCTGCCCAGAACAGTCTATTCAACAAATGGTGCTGAGGAAACTGGATATCCATTTGCAAAAGAAAGAAAGAAGACCCCTGTCTCATACCTTATACAAAAATTAACTCAACCTATGGTTGGTGGCAAGGCTCCAGGATGTGTAAGTTCATTGAGGGTGGTGGGCCACACTTGTGGGAGATGTTTGTGTGGGATGTGGTGGGAGGTGTGGGAGGTGGACAACATGGGAATCCCAGTGGGTTCTGTGCAATATTTTGGGTAATCTAAGCACCTCTTAAAATATATGTGTATATATATATATATATATATATATATATATATAATTTTTTTATAAGAAAAAAAAAAAAAAAAAAATTAACTCAAAATGGATCAAGGACCTAAATATAAAAGCAGCAATATAAAACTCCTAGAAGAAAATATAGGAAACCATCTTGAAGATCTTGTGGTAGGTGGTAGCTTCTTAAACCTTACACACAAAGCCTGCACAACAGAAGAAAAAAAAAACAGATAAATGGGACCTCCTCAAAAGTAACACTTTTGCATCTCAAAGGACTTTGTCAAAAGGGTGAAAAAGGCAGCTGACTCAATGGGAGTAAATATTTGGCAATCACATATCGAATAAAGGATTAATATCCATGATATACAAAGGGATCGTACAACTCAACATTAAAAAAACAAACTACCCAATTAAAAAATGGGCAAAAGACTTGAAAAGACAATTGTCCAAAGAAGAAATACCAATGATGGAGAAACACATGAAAAAATGTTCAACATCACTTGCGATCAGGGAAATGCAAATCAAAACTACAATGATATATAATCTCACATCTATTAGACTGGCTGCTATTAAAAAGTCAGAAAACTGTAAATGTTGGAGAGGATGTGGAGAGATAGGAATGCTTATTCACTGTTGGTGGGAATGTAGAACGGTACAGCCACTGTGGAGGACTGTTTGGCAGTTCCTAAGGAAGTTGAATATAGGCTTGCCGTGTAACCCGGCAATATCATTACTAGTTATATACCCAGAAGAACTGAGAGCAGAGACACGAACAACATCTGCACACCAATGTTCACACCAATATTATTCACAATTGCCAATAGGCGGAAACGACCTAGGTATCAATCAACCAATAAATGGATAAACAAATTGTGGTATATTCACACAATGGAATATTATGCAGCTTTAAGAAGAAATGAAGTCATAAAGCATATGGCAACATGGATGAACCTGGAGGACATTACGTTGAGTGAAGCAAGCCAGACATGAAAGGACAAATACTGTATGATTGCACTATTATGAACTAAATATATTTTGTAAACTCATGGAGTTAATAATTAGAATACAGGTCACCAGAAAATAGAAGGAGGGTAGAGAATGGAAAACTGAGGGTTAACTGTGCAGAATTGGTAAAAAGATTGTTTGTAAATCTTTGGACATGAATAGAAATGGTGAAAGCATATCACGGCAGTACTATTGTATGGGTATGACAGTGGTTCAAAGGGAAAGTCTAAGGTCATGTATATTACTAGAAGGAAAGCTAAAAACTGTAACATGGAACTGTATAAGAGAGTAAAGCCTCACATAAAACGTGAATATGGGGGATACTGCATATATAATAATGTTTTTACAAAGTATAAATACTAATATACTAGAGAGAAGGAAAAAGAATAGCAGCTATGTACGGTAGGCAAGGCATAGAGAGACTGAGAGGTGATGAGTTTTGTTTGTTTTTGTTTATTACTATTATTGGAATAATGAAAGTGCTCTGGGAATGCTGAGGTGATGAATGCACAAATATGTGATTACACCGAATACCATTGATTGCAGTCTTTGGATGGATTTATGCTTTATTAATAGGTAACAATAAAAATTATTTGTTAAAAAATATAAGACCTATTTATTTTATCACTTTTCTAAAGTTCAGAAGTCTGACATGGCATGACTAGATTCTCTGCTTAGGGTGTCATGGATACATGAAGTTATCACCTTGGGTTGCAGTTCTCATCCAGGGTTCAGGGTCCTATTTCAAGCTCCTTGGTGGTTGGCCATGTTCATTTCCTTTTCACACTTTCCATGTGGCCCCCACCATCTTCAAGTCAGCAACCACAGCTCAATCATTCTTATGCTTAGAATTTCTCTGACTTCTTCTTCTGACTTTATTGTGATTTTAAGGACTCATGTAACTACATAGAGTCTGCTGGAAAATCCAGGATAAACTCCTTATCTTAAGGTCAGCTTGTTAGTAAAATTAATTACATCTGTGAAGTCCCTTTTGCTAGGTATGTAACATAACTGTGGAAGTAACACCAAGAGGCAATTCTAGCTAATATATTGTAATTGGAATATTTATCCCCAATATTATCTTTTCTATATAAGGATTTTGTCTAACAGATTATCATAAAACAGCCTTTTACTTGCAATGGATCTGGGTTTGGATGAGTGATTAGTAAGAAACAGAAGGATATAAAGAGTAAGCTTCTCTAATTTAGGGATGAGGGAAAAGAGGGGACTAGGACAGGCTATCATATATGCGGAAAACTGTAGATATTTGTAAGGAGGATAAAAGAGGCAGGGGATGTGGAATTGAAAGCAGGAAGGAGAAAAAAGGGTTGATGTCCCAATCAGTGAAGAGATTTTATAGTGGGCTATGAGTTGTTAGCAGCAAAAAGAATATTATATTACCTGTGGTGATTCAGGTATTAAGAAACTTAAATACAGTGAGAGTTTTGATTTCCCCACTACATACACGAATTACAATGACTGAAGTGGGTTTGTGTTTCTGAATTTCAACAGCTGATGCTTTGGGACGATGAAACCATAGCAACAACTGAAGGGGTCGGTGGGGTATATGAGTGGCTAGATTACATTTAGCTCCTGAAAAAACAAAAACAAAAACATGAGTTAACTGTGGAAATAAGCCCACTTAGTTAAAAACAGATCATCGCTAGCTCATATCAAATCAATAAGTAGGACGACGCACAATATCTCCTAAATCTAACTGCTCAGTAAATAGAGTTTAACCATCCATCAGACTTATGAGCTTCTTCCTTCTCATTCTCTGGAAATGAACCAGAAATAAAGTGACAGAAGAAAAGAGCAAAAGAAATACATGTGCTGGCCAATCCCAGTGTTCAATAGAACATTGATAGTATCTCAAAAAAAAAAAAAAAAAAAGAAGGACTGAGGGTTCGGTGGTCAAATAAGTTTGAGGTATGTTGGGTTAAAATAAAAAGTTGAACAGATATATTTTGTGCTGGACTGTCCAGAGAATTTAAAGTGTGTTGTGAATCTTTGCAGAAGAATATAATCTGAATAGTTTCCAAATACATTTGACTAGGAAAACTTCTTTTTAATCAGATTACAGCAGATGTTAACTGTCCAACGTTTGTGCTTTATTTTCCTTAGTAGAAAGTAGAACGTAGGAAGCAGCTTCCAGCTAAGACCCCTGTCACATCTAGGTATGTCATGGGATTAGTTTGTGCCAATGGAAATTGAGGGAAGATGATGTGAATCACTTCCTGAAGCAAGGATTTCAAGAAAAGGGTATCCTCCTCCAGATATTTTAATCTTCCTGTCACCTAGAGAGGGCAATGGCAGACCTTCAAGATAAAGGAGCCTGGATTTTTGAGTCACTAAGTGGAGAGAAGAGCTTAGTGACCAGGTATACATATATTAGATGAGTGGTTTCTTACCTGGAGGCAATTTTGCCTCTCAAAGGACCTTTGGCAATGATTGGAGATATTTTTAGTTGTCAAATCTGAGGAGGGGATAATATTGGTATCGAGTAGAGGTGAGGGATGCTGCTAAACCCTCTACAATGCACACGACAGCTCCCTACCAGCAAAGAACTATCCAGTCCAAAATATCAGTAGTGCTGAGGTTGAGAAACTCTCCGTTACATTAAGTGAGAGAAAAATATGTTTCTATTATATTAAAGCAATGAAATCTTACTGTTTGGTACCTTAACCTCTATGCGGAACTTCTCCCAGAGCTAGTTTTCCAAGGACCATACTTGAGAAAAAACAGTGTACATAATAATTACTGTAAATACCAAGATGTATTGATTCTACCTTCAGAGAATTTCTTAAATTTATCCTGATTTCTCTATTTCCAATGGCATTATCCTTCTCTAATATGCATTTCCTCTTTCCTGAACTATTTCAAGAGCTTCCTAAATAGATTCCTTATCTCTAGTTGACTTGGTTATTGTCATAACATTAAGTAGTGGAAGAGTTGGAGTTTGAACGGAAGTTTCTGCCTCCAAAGCCTGGAGAGAGAGAGAGAGAGACGGCATAGTTTGTAGAGAACTTGGAGTTGGGGATTGAAAAGACCTGTATTTCAATCTTAGTTTTGATATTTACTTAAACTATAATTTTGGAAAAATAACTAAGGTAAATAAATGTCTTTGAGCTTTACCATATGTGTAAAATGGGAGTAATGAAAAATTTGAGACTTTTTTTTTTTTTTTTAAGAATTAAGATAGTACTCAGAACATGGTAAGCATGCATTATACAGAAACAAATTATTACTAGGGTAAAAGAAATAAACATTGCTCCAGGTTCAATGAACTATTTGCTATACCTTTCCCTCTAGGCAGATGTTCTCTTACTCTGTAATGAGTATATTCACGGCAGTGAGAAATCTCTAAGATTGTTCATGTACTGTCTTTCTATCCAAAACTTACATATGTGGGCAGGTACAAAATACTTGGATTTATGGTTAGTCTTTTGTTTTTGTGCTTCTCATGACCTTGTATTTGGGTTTCTTCTGTAGTTATTTGATCTTTTTAAAATTTTAAAAGCTGGTTTTAAACTTTTTTTTTTTTTTTAAGTTTTTACCTTCCAACTTGAAAGTTTAAACATTTGAACTTTAAAGTTTTCAAATGTTAAACTGGTTTAAAGTTGCACCTTTGTATTTTATACATGTATTGTTACTTAGTCCTTACTTTTAGTTGCTTATTTTAAATATATTTATATTCTAAAAAAAATTATGAGGAAACAAGCAAAGCATAGGTAGGGAGTGGATGTGGCTCAAGAAGCTGAGTGCCTGCTTCCCACATGGGAGGTCCCGGGTTTGGTCCCCGGTGCCTCCTAAAAACAAAAACAAACAACAAGGAAACAAATGAAAACACCAACTCAGGGAGCCAATGTGGCTCAGTGGATGAGCACTGGCTTCCCACATACAAGATCCAGGATTCAATCCCTGGCCCTGCTACCTAAAGAAAATTAAAAAACACACACAAAAATCATAGGCAAAATCTCACATTGTTCTTTCTTTCTGGAAATGCTGCAGGTCCAAATTCTACCATTCCACCAAATGCTTCACATTGCCTTGCAAACTTCCCTGACACATCTGCTAAGAACAGTCTTTTCCTCTTCTGAATTCCCACCCTTTTAGTTGGTGTCTCTCTTCCTTTGTTCATTCATTTCTTCATCCACTTCAGTGATTTTTCCATTCCACAAATAGTCATTAAGCATCAGGTGTTACTGAGTCCCATCATTTTGTTCCTTGAATTCTGGTTATGTACTTTTCTTTTCTACTAAACTAAAATCCTCAAGGGAATTGACCAAAGATTACTGATTTATATACTTCTCTCACAGTCCATAGGCCTGCACATAGTAAGTGCTTAATAAATATCTATAATACTCATTACTTCACACCAATGCTAGAGATTCTTACTATACTTTATCATATATTTTTCAAATATTTCAGGGATTAAAAAGAGAGGTTTTACAAATCACACCCATACACAAAAACTTAATTTCATTGGTCCTTATGGATTCACCTTGGTGCTAACAAACTCAACTAAAAATTAGGACGGAGACACATAAAACTATAACTTGTGCAATACTAATCCATAATTTTCTGGAATAAAACCAATCTTCTAACACATATATAACAAACACTTAAAAGACTTGCTAATAAAAGAGGAATAAAAGCCTAATAATGTATAAAAATTACATTTACCAAATGAGTTTAGAGGATTGAGAACATAGACTTTTATATTATGAAGGATTTATATTAGCTAAAACAATATCACATGCCATCTCTTGTGGAACAAACAAATCAAAATGCCTGTACCTGTAAAACAATTAAAATTTAATATTAAGCATCAACTATTCCCAATTAACGCTAATGATGTAAAATGCTGCATAGTAAAGTTTCTTTAAGTTTTCTCCAGATCATTTTTCTATCAAAAGCTTCCTTATGTATAGCTGTTAAGTTTGATGCTCCTGCATCACTTTTTTTTTTTTTTCCAGACTTCTTGTTGAAGACCGAGTAATCTTTTAGTTTTTATTTTTTCCCCAAACACTCCCTCTTCTCTCTACCCCAACTCCCCCATCCCCTGGTAACCTGTAATCTACTTCTATTTCTGCGAATTCATGCGCCACATTTTAAGAAAACTTCTTTTACATATCAGACCCTGTTATTGCCAAGGAGATTCCTGTCAATTTTTCCTAGAAATAGCTGTGAATATTTCTTTCAAGTGAACTGGAGGTAGGATTCTCACTATCATCTGAGGGCAAGAACTTTTTCTTTTTATTTGCTTATCCTCAGTGACTAGTGCCACATTTGGCTCATGCTAGGAACTTCGCCAATATTTGTTAAGTGAATGATTGATATATAAATTTGATCCTCACTTAAAATAAAAATTTTAAAAATGGAAAAAATTATATTCATTATTTTTATAATTTCTTCTAAGCATTTACAGATGTTATTATGTTACTATTAAATAAATGACATAATTACATTAGCATAATTACATTAGCATATTAGTACTGTGATATTAACATAGCAACATCAAATATTTTAAGTGCTGATATATATATATATACACACATATTATTTGTAATGATATTTCACAGAGATACTGCACCACAGTATCTTTTTTACTCCTTACTTTTTACTTTTCCTACACCTACAACTATAATTAAGAATGTTAACTGTAATTCATATCACAAGAAAGGCATAAATGAGAGGACAGACCTGTAGGATACCAAAGTTCTCTTCTTTAGAGCCTCAGTAACAACAATAATTATATTCAAAATTTCTCTGGGCATTAAAGTTTTCAACATACTTTTCACATAAACCATCTAATCTCATTTTACCACAGTTTTAGGAGGTGGGTATTAGTATTCTAGTCTTCCAGGCTAAGAATCCGAGGCTCCCCCAAAAAGGTCAACAGACATGTACAAAGGTCACTTTGGCTTCTATCTACCCTACTCGGATCAATTTATAGAAATTCACTCTGGAGCTTAATGATGGATACAGAGACATAAGTTTCAAAGTAATTAAATGCCTATTAAAAACTTCTAACTAATTCCGATTAATGGAAACGATACGAAGAGCAGATCGCCAATTTGGTGAAATTGCAAATGAGCAAAAAAGGTGATAAAATCCTAGGCTAATGCATAGAATAATGAAGATGTTAATGAGCTTAATACTTGGGTATATTTTGTGAAACTCATCACGGCTGTGTAATGGCAGCACTCAGCATGCCTCTCTGCTGTTAAATCTTCCCTTCACTGTGGTGTGAGTACAGCTGGGTCATGTTGCTGGACAGGTCAAAATGTTGTCTAGTTCTCAAATAATATTAAAATAGGCATTGCTCAGAATTTATAAAGTATAATTCAATACTGAGATGGAATGTCTACAGTATTTGTCAAGTTTTATTGTGTAGGGCTTTTTAAAAATAGGACATTGCAGCTGACAGTTGAGGAGGGTTCGAGAAGCACCGTGGAGTTGAGCGAAATGCTTTTGTTCTGGTTAAGAAACTGACTGATACAAAAATAATGGCATAGAATAATGTGCTGTTCTGGTTGGAAAAATCTAAACAATAGATTTTCTAGGAATTTCATCTCTTAAGATATGTCCCTGTATTTTCTACCAGTAAGCTCCACTTCTATTGTTCTATGTGCAGTGCCCAGTGTACCGTTTCCTCTGTGTAGGCCAAGGCCAGCCCACCACAGACCCTTGTTCTTGCCCAGGCTTTGGAGGCACTCAGGTCTTTCCCCAAAGGATGCTCACTGGGGAAAAATTAAAAGCTTTTCATCATGCATGGGACAGGAGAACCCCTGCTCTCTTCTCTGCCTTCTCCTATGTGCACATTCTAATAGCAGCCTGCTGGGAAGTACAGGTGTTGGGGGGAGCTTTCTCCCAACCCAATTTTTTTTTTTAAGATTTATTTCTACCCCGCCGCCTTGTTGTCTGGTCTCTGTGTCCATTCACTGTGTGTTCTTCCGTGTCTGCTTGTCTTCTCTTTAGGTGGCACCAGGAACTGATCCTGGGACCTTCTGGAATAGGAGAGAGGTGCTCAATCTCTTGTGCCACCTCAACTCCCTGGTCTGCTGTATCTCTTATTGTCTCTCTTCTGTGTCTCTTTTTGTTGCATCATCGTGCTGCTCCAGCACTCCGTGTGGGCCAGCACTCCTGTACAGACCAGCTCTCTACTTGGGTCAGCTTGCCTTCGGACCCTGGACCTCCTATATGGTAGAAAGGAGCCACATCCGCTTCCCATACCTCCCACTTTCTTTGGGGTCTGCCTTCCTGCCCAGAGGCCAGGCTCTAGGCCTCTAGATCTTTAACAGGAAGAGGTGGAGGGTAGAAGACAGAGGGCTTCTTCACCCTGCAACAACCGTTCTCCTACTCCTCCTGCATTCCCACCCCCACCCCTCCCTGGACATAATCAGCTTTACTGTGACAGAAATAAAGGAGACCTACAGGAAAGATGCAGCAGAGGCCTCTGACCTAGGCTGGAAGAAGTGGAGACACCTGAGCATGCAGGTGTTTTGTCAAGAATGCTGGTGTTGCCAGGAGGAAGGCCAGAACACTGGGATTTGCAGCAGCTGAGTCAGGAAGCCCAGCTGAATCCAGTAGGGTCTAGGCTACTTCTTCCTCCCTGACCAAGCCTGAAGACTTCTGAGTCCCTAATAGGCTGTTTGCTCTTCATTGTCTGCCTCACATTTTTTTTTTTTTGGAGTTCTTGAATAAAATAATAGATAGGGAAACCAGACTAAAGGATTCATTGGCCATGCAGCTGTGTACATCTGCCCTAGGAATAGCCTGGGGCAGATCATAACAATAACAACACCTAAGACTTACATGGTGTACCGTGTACCAGGCAGTTTTTAAGAGTTATGACATATACTAACTAATCTGGTCCACAAAACAACCGTCATCACCCCCATCTCACAGGTGAGGAAGCTCAGGCACTGTGCAAAGTCAACCAGGCCACAAAACTGGATCGCAACCCAGCACTCTGGCGTGAGCCAATGCTCTTAATCACCTACTATGTGCTATGTTGCTGCAGTAACAGCCACCCGTTCATCACTTTACAGACATCATTCCTGCCATGCCAAACTAGAAACAGTTCACTGGACTTGCTAAAAAAAAATTATTTCCTCATTTCTCCTAGTCTTTCTTGGTACATAATTGTCCTTGCCCAAAGACACATCTCCCTTTGGGATTCATTTCTACCCTTTAAGATTTTGTTCACAAGGAAGATTTGCCTTTCTTCAACTCACAGAGAATATTACTCTCTTGTATGTGTCCCATTGTCTTTTTTACTGCCTCTTCATGGTTATCATACTGAGTTTAATTTGTCTGTTTACTTATTTCTATTATTTATAAATCTAAGACCTTGAGCCCATGGGCTGACACTAATTCCTCTCCATTTCATCAGTACATAGCATAAGGTCTGCCTTATAGTATGCACTTCATAAAAGTTTCTTTAATAAATGAATGAATGGATTGATGGATGGATGGATGAATGAACGAATAACAATATTTGAGCAGCAACTAACAGATTACAACCAATGTGATTTTTATATATTCTTTTATTTATCTATGTGCATACATAATAAATCAAGGATTGTTAGTCTTATCGGACAACTGAGAAAGCTCAGTTCCTCCTACTTTAAATCCTGCTCTAGTGATCTGGAGATGACATTGTTCCCAACACTAAGGTCTTATGTCAGGATTTTTTGGTTGTCCTGATTTACTGGCCCATTGTTGCACAAGGTATTCTAGTCTTGATCATTCCATTCAAATCTGACTCAAAGGCTCCTTCTCTTTGGTGGATTCTTTGGCCATCAGCTCTGGGCTATTGTAATGGGATACACAGAGAGATGGGACATAGAAGCCCACATTCTTCCCTGCCATGTCCTTTTCCCTAGTATGTATGCTCCTTGGAGGACAAAGGCTCTATCTTTTTCATCTTTGTGTTTCCAGTAACATTAATCATACTTGTTTCCACAGAGAAGGTGCTCCAAAATATATTAATTAAATAAATATGTAAAGTTAAACACTTTCTTTAAATAGTTTGTGGCTTGATTTATATTTTAAAAATTGCTAGATTTCTAAGCAATCTTCTAATCAGGATACTGACATGTTTTTCAGTTCCTAACAGAAATATTTGTGTACTGTTAAGTTACAAAAGATGGTATTTATTTCATTTCTACTTACTGGTTTTATTAGCTCTAATAGCAGATTATAGGTTTTCTGCTAATTCAGCAATTCATAATTACCTGCCAGTATATCTGAGTGCTCATGCCCCACTCAGGTACCTTAAGCAGGTACTCTCTAAATGCAAGTATAATGTCTGGAAATTATTTAGGCATTTAGAGAGTACTAAATTCTAACAGTACATATGTCATAAACACACACCCCACTTATATATATACCCATATATAAACTATATTTATGTAATACAAATGATCCATATTAAAGGCCAAAAATGTAACTCATTTCAAGAAGGACTTAGATCAGCTTATCTCATTGTTGCGTTTACCAAAAACAACAACAACAACTACAACAAAAACTTCTCACTGCTACTCCAAGATTTTTCAGATGCTCTGTTAATATTTGGTACAGATAGAAGGGCAGAGTCTTTGTTTCAGGGAGTTACAGACACACACCAAATATAATCTGATATGTGCTACAGCAAAGTCAGGTTTTAAAGCACCTTGGCACATGGAGGAGTGTACACTTAACAGGAGGTGAGGGAAGGCTTCTTGGAAGAGGAGTCATCTCAGGGGGCTCTGCTCTAAAGATTAACTGTATTTAGTCAGTTGGAGATGAAAGAAAGAGACATCCTAGGCATAGAGAAGAGCAAGTGCAAAAGCAGATCAATAGGAAGGAGCAGGGAACGTGAGGGAAAATAAGCTGCGTGTGCCTGAAGGGAACAAAGTCCTGGGAGAGACAGATGGTGGGATGAAGAAAGCTATGCATTGGGTGGACAGTCTAACATCAGGAAGGGAATGGCTTAGAAAACCGCCAGGAGAACTGAACACTCCAATGTTTTTGCCTTCACTGAGCAATTTATCTACTTCACATTTATCACGGCACCTATAAAGTTATTTGTCCATAATTGTTTAGTCTTCAACTAAATTATAAGCCTCTTGAGGACAGTACCCATCTCTTATTTGCCACAACATTCCTAATATCTACCTCTGCATCAGGCAGAATCGGTGCTTTAAAAATTGTATGTTAAATGGATAAATTATACCTTCTCACATCACGAAACCCAAATTCTAAGGCTTGCAGCTATAGCACTATGTAGGAAGATCGGAAAATCTTCTGTCGGTTTTATTAAATCCAGGATGACAAAGTATTTCATGATTAGTTTTCACCTAACCTGATTCACCTTTTGGTTGCCTCACTAACAGTAATATCTTTCTTAGGTCCCTAGTAGACAAAACATTCCCACACCATCCCACTTCTCACTGCCATTGAACTTGTCTGTTTCGGAACATTTCATAGATTTCTCCTGTCACTTATTTAGTCAGATCCAATCATGTTGTAGACATTTTGGGGTTGCTTGTTTTAATTGCATTGGTCATAGAGTTACTATGAGTCAAAGGGATTTAGGGACTAATTTTTTTTTAGCACATTAGCTCTTGACATTCTCATCTTGGACCTCACAGGCACTTGAGGTACTGCTTGGCAATTGCTCAATTGCGAGTTATTACCTATGGAGAACGATGCTTTCTTCATAGTTTTTACTTTTAACTGTGACTCGCTAGTTTATCTGTGGTTCATGATAGTCAATTCAGGAGAAAAACAATTCCAAGTGCTTCTTTACAGTTTTGGCCAAGTGAACTTAAAAAAATTATACCTTCTATTTACTCAGAAAAGCACCATGCTCATTTCTGTATCCTTGTTTTTAAGGAAATCATAGCTACCTGGTATATTACATTGGTAAAACAGGTGGACTCTGAAGTGAGACTGCTTGGATTCAACTCCAGGTTGAATACTTATAAGCTGTGAGCCTTTGAGTATAATTTTACACCCAGTTTCCTCATGTGTTTAATGAGGATCATAATAATATCTCTCTTACAAAGTTGTGGTGAGGATCAAATGAAATTATCTAGGCAAAAAACAACTATTTGGTACAGTCCCTGCTATATCATATGTGCTCTATAGATGCTGGGGATTGTGATCAAACCCTGGTAAATGCACTCAAATAACTGTGAGACAAAATGATAAAGTGCTATAAGAAAGGTACAGATAAAATTCTCTGGCCACATTGTCTTTCAAATTACTTTTTAATGGAAAAGTTATAAACCAGAGAAAGAAGAAAATTATGCTGGCAGGTATCCCAGTAGTAAAAAAAGAGCAAACACAGGGAAAGAAAATCAATAGAGGATTTAAAATGTTCTTTTTCCTTTGATTCCTAACCTCCTGCCTCCAAATTTTTCCAATACCAGAGTTTAACTACTATAATGATAAGATGATACCACATTTCTCTTGTCCACATGACCTAGTGGTTCAGGGAAACAGAGGTGAAAGGTGTTGGCATTTTTTAAATAATATTTTAATTAAATCTCAACAAACCATATACCAAGAATGGACGTGGCATTGAGATATAGAATATACCAGGTAGGAAGCAGATACTCTCTGACAAAGAACTAATGTGACCTGAAGTATTTCACATTCTTTCCTGAGGCTGCAGTTGGCTGGAAAACAGAGGTACCTAACTGGGCCAGAGATAAACAAACATTTGATATGTATGAATATCCCAAAATTTAAGCTGCCCTAAAGTCATAAAGAGTAGGGATTTAAAGCAGTGCTTCTCTAATTTTCATGTGCAGTTGAATCACCTGGGGAGCTTGCTAAAATTCAGGCTATGATTTAGTAGGTTTGGAATGAGGCCTGAGATGCCTTTTTTTTTTTTTTTTTTTTTTTAGGTACTGGGGCCCAGGAATCCAACCTGGGACCTCTTATATGGGAATCCCTCACTCAACCACTGAACCACATTGGCTTCCCTGATTTGGTTTTATTGTTTGTTTTGTTTGTTGTTTGTTTTTTTTGTTTTTTTCAGGAGGCACCAGGAAATGAACCTAGGACAACCCCCCCCATGTGTGAGGCTAGAGCTCAACTGCTTGAGCCACATCTGCTCCAATGCTCCATTTTTAACAAGCTCCTTGGTTATGCTGATACAGGTAGGGGAACCTGTCTTTTGAGTAGGGAGGGTTTAGAGCATAGACTCTGCCTGGGTTTGAGTGCTGGCTCCTTCTCTGACTAGCTGTGTGACTTTGGCCATGTTAATTAACCTCTCTGAATTGTTTTTGTCATCTGTAAAATCTCTGTGGGATATTTTTTTCATCTCTAAAATTATGACAAAATCAGTACCTACATAAATGGTCATTGTGAAGATTAATTAATACATGTAAAGCATTTAAAACAACCCAGTGCTTAGTAAGCACTCAATACACACATTTTTTACAAATGACTAAGGGTTTCTCATTATGAACATTGAGCCAGTCAACAGATGAACATCCCACAAATTGTAATTTAGCTTAATTTACCACTATGATTTATTTTAAGCCATTAATGTCAACAAACACATTAATCTCCACATCTAAAGCTTGGCAAGTTACAACTTTTCAAGTCATTGAACTTAAAAAAGAAGTTAATTAACAATGCTCTTCGTGATAGCCATATTCAGAGGTAAGAATTTTCATGATATGACAATGAATTTCTTCATCGACTTTTTTTTTTCATGAAAAAGGCAACACAAGTCAGAATTAAAGATAGTAGGAAAGTTACTGAAATGTATTCTGCTAGTAGCCTCACAGTGTTATGGGTAGTTTGTTTTCTCCCCTCATATTACCTTTTCAAATCACATAAAGAAACATGTTGTTAAACTCAATAGTAACTTCTTTCCCTGTACCTGCCTTTGCCTCCCCATCCCCCTTGCATTCTATTCTCTACACAATGCCAGTTGGAACTCTCTAAGATGTAAATCTGGTAATGTCTCCTCTTCCAAAGGCTTCAATGGCCTCCCATTGCTCTTAAAATACAATCTAAACTCCTTATTTTATGAAATCTATGATATACTGTAGGTCTGCATTATCAGTCTCATGCCTACATCTCCAGATTTACCTTATCCCATCCTCCCCCTAATCTTCCAGGCTTCTTTTCCATTCCTCAAGCATGCCAAGCCATGTGTTTGGTTGGCTGTCTCTTAAGCCTGGGGTATTTTTCCTTCCTCTGGTACCTCTGAAGCCTCTTCACATGCAGGCTCATTCTTATGCCTCAGTGGCAGAAAACTGTCACCCTCAACCCAGCACCCTATGTAAAGTTGGCTCCTTCTATTACTCTCTCACACAACCATAGTTGTTCCATTTCCTGGCTGTCTCCATGAGAAGAAACCATGTTTATCTTGCTCACTGCTGTACTTCAGCATCTAGGTTGATGCTTGGCATTTATATGACAGATCTTTAAAAAAAAAAATGTGTTAAAGGATGAGATAAACGTACATTTTATTCATTTGTTCAAGAATGCTGTATGTTCAGGACAACTGAGACAAATTCTGTGTAGTGGGAGAACAGGGTGTACGTGGGAAGGTCTGGGTAGGGGAGGGGATTGATGGCCACCAACAAAAAGCCTTTAATATTGCACTAAGGAGTTCAGATTTTATGAGGTAATGGAGAGTTATTAAAGGAATTTAGGTAGTTAAATGGCATGTTCATCACTAGTTTTTAGAAAAATAATTTAGAGAGTTGCGTGGGCTAGAAAGAGAGGCAAGAAACAGAGAGACAAGTTTGGAGGCAACTGCAGAAGTCCTGGAGCGTAGAGGCCTGAACCAAGGGCCTTGACAGTGAAGACGATAGGACAGAGACAAGAGACATTTAGCAAACAACATGTGGATGCAGGAGGATGAAGCAAAAGGAAGTTAGGGTGACTCCCAGGAATGTGGCTTGGACAGTGAATCGATGGTGATGTCATTCACCAAGACAGGAAATGAAGGATGAAGGAAGAAAACAAAAAATGCAAATCAAAGGCAGGTTTTGTGGAATTGGTAGGGAAAAAAAAAACAGAAAAGAAAATATGACCACTGAAAATATTTTTGTTTGACTCATTCTTGTATTCAGGTTACAAAAGTAAAAATCACTTCCTCTGTGAGGCTCTCTCTAAACTCTCTTTCTAAAGAAGCCTCTGTGTAAAGACTCTTTCTAAAGACCTCACTAACATGGTCACATCACCTTGCTTTATTTTCTTCAGAGCACTTAATCATTTATAGTTTCTTGTTTTGTTTTTGTTTATTTTCTACTTTGACTAGAACGTAAACTCCACGAGAGTAGGAACTTTGTCTTTTTTCTGTGATAACTATTTTATTTTTTATGTTTACAAACATGGTAAAAGAGATGTGTGGACCTCAGAGATCACCTCTAAGAATAAAAAGTTGAAGGGGCCAAAGCCATCATTTAAGACATCCATTCCTCTGATGGATAAAGAAGCTGAGCTCCACCAATGCCCAATAGAACCTGCACAAGACGACAGAGCCAGTTAGTTAAGAGGAGTCAAAACACCTATGCTCAAGTCCACCTTTGTGTGTTAATAATGACATAAACTTAGGAACTTCATGATATCAAAGAATTTTTCAATTTCTTTTACTATAAAAAGATTGCTTCCTCCATGGGTATTTTGAGAAGTAAATAAAATAGTAACACGTTTTGATTCAGTACCTTCACCCAATTTGTGCCAGATCATTTTCAACTTTTTCTTACTATTTTCATCCACACTGACGTCTCTAATAGCATCCTTAAGATCCCTTCCCAGCTTGAATTTTAACTTTCAAAACAACATGTTCTGTATGCTTTCAAATTTCCTCTGTATGCCAGAATGTGGATCAATTTCCCTCTATTTGTAGCTCTTCAACATTTTATAAATGAGATGTATAACAACATTGTTTGACCTTAGCTGCTTTTGAGTGTCCCCCTCAGTTTCTTAAGCAAGTTTACTTTTATTATAACCATTGAGAGGCAGGGTAGCATAATAGTATTGTTATTACAGGCCCATCCCTCTATGTTATATGATCTTGAAACAAGTTAGTAATTTCTTTTTGCCTCAGGTTTCTCACCTGTAAAGTAGAGATAATAGTACACTTCATAAGGTTTTTGTGGAGATGGAATAAATTAACATATATAAAGAATTTTTAATAGTGCCTACCATATAGTTTCATTTAATAATTATTAGCTATTATTCCTATGATTTATTAAACCACATATAAAGTTCTGTAGATAATTCTCAAACCAATCCTATGAAATATGTCCAATTTTCTCCATTTTACCAAAAAGAAACTAAGGCTCAGAGAGCTTAAATAACTTCAAGTTCATACAGCTAGTAAAGTGGTAATTTTGGTATACAAATTCAAGAGCAAGTTCCACTGGACATCAAGTCTATGCTCTTGACCATGCCACCATAAGGCTCTGTTTTAAAGGAGCCAGATCATTTCACCAACAAAACTGATATTTATTAAACCAAGCTGTCATCAACACACTTAAATTAAATAAACTTTTGACTAGCATCCTTCTCAAAGTAAGTGCAATGGCATTCAGAGAAGGGGGTAAGCTCAGTGAGATGGGTTGTCAGGGAAAGCTTACAGAAGACTTGGGCAGGGAAGCGGCTGTGGCTCAATCAGTGGGGCTCCCGTTTACCATATGGGAGGCTCCGGGTTCGGTTCCCGGGGCCTCCTGGTGAGGGCGGGCCCGCCCGCACGGCGTGGTTGGCTGACCCAGCGAGCACAAGCAGCAAGGGGGAGATAAATGAATAAATAAATAAATAATCTAAAAAAAAAAAAAAGACGGGCAGGACCTTGATAATATTTGACTGTTTTTAATTACACTGAGCCTCAGGTTACAATGACAAACCTAAAGGTCAACGCCTGATAAACTTTCAGCTGTCGTCTGGCCTGCAAATTTCTTTTCTCAGTTTTGTTGGGAGGCCTTAAGCCAATTGCTCAAGCGTAGTTCATACCTCCCTTTTTAATTAACCCAATTATAACTCATGAATGGTGACATGTGTCAGGAGAACAACCCCTAGTGGGGGCGTTTCGTTAACTTGATCATATGTGAACCTGGAGGCACGTGCCTTGCATAGACAGCTTTGTTATCAGTGGTTGTGCTTGTTACCAAGTTAACAGGGGACAAGCTCAGTTTATTGCATATTGTAAGTCCACTATACCAGCCATTTCAACTAGAAGACCTTTCCCAAATCACAAACCTTCTCTGGTGATCTATGACACATCCCACGCTGTGGTTATCATTTTCTTCTCCAAAATTATATGTAATGCAAGTGCTAGCATCTAATTTTATAATTCCAATTCAAATAGTTCAAACTATCTCATTGTGTAGCTCTAAGTCAGTGATTCTCAATCTTGGCTGTACAAAAGAATCACCTGGGGGGATTTAAAAAATCTCAGTGCCTATGCCCAGGCTATAAGCCAGACCCGTTAAAAAAGAATCTCTGTTCCTGGGGTTTAGGTATCAGTATTTATACAAAATGATTACAATGTGCAACCAAGGTTGAGAACCACTGCTTTGGGGGATCAGGAAAAGCAGGATTAATGTGTTTAAAAAACAAACAAGTAAAAATTCCCTGAAATTTATCTTTAAAGAAATACTGATTATAATGGGCTATTGTTTATTTGCCCCTCTCAGCATAAGGTTGACCTATTTGGCTCTGTTATTTCAAACTACTTTTCTGTAATGTGACACTTCATGAACAGCTATTCTTTTGAGTTTTATGCTCCTGAGTTTTCAAAATCAAACATCTCTCGGCAAAACATCATTTGGAATACTTAGATAATCAAAACACATTTCCATTAAAGCTGTTCTTGAAGCAGTAACTATACTTTTTTTTTTAAACAAAGAAAAAGCTCAGGAAAGTTCATTCTGTTCTTTAAATATTCAACCAGACCTGGTACTTCTAAATGACAAACGAGAGGAAATAATTTAGGGCTGAGATATGATACTTAGAGAAGACATGGATGGAAGTCAATCACTGTAAGTCAAGTCATTAGAGGGTTCCCAGACTGCATGCATGTGGGACAGTGCCCCTATTTCTTATCTCCTGATGCTACAGACATAGAAGACTGAATTGCTTGGTTCTTTTTGTAAACCAAATCCTCAAGAATTTTTTTTTTTTTTAATCCAAAATCTTCATTGCTTGTAAAAAGAGAGTTCTTCCGTAAAGAATTAGGAGAGGTAATGGATTGCTTTCTGCCAGGTTCTGAATTAAGTGTTTCATATTCATTATCTCCTTTAATTCCACAATAACCCATGAGGTCGATGATGTTATCTCCAGTTTAAAGGTGTGGAAACTGAGGCACAAAACTTTTAGATAACTTGCCCAGCATAACAGGGCTAGAACAAGGATAAGAATTTATGTCTGCCTGACAGCCAATTCAAAGTAATCTCTACTATCACTATCACAGACTTCTCAGAAAGAAAGACAATTAGCCACTAAGAAAGATAGTTTTCAATAGAGCCTACATCCTGAGGATAAACTAAAAGAGGATGAATGGCAGCAGAAAGAAGTTTTGAATGTGTTTAAATAGTGACTTGTGGGAACCAAAAGAAGGATTCAGATAGGAATAGTCACAAAAGAAACAAGGTGTCTGCCCGATTTCTTGGAGAATAAGTAGTTATAGTCCCATCACAAAAATTGGACTCTGAAAAATAGTAGTGTAGAAAAGTCAATTTAAAAACCCAACAAAATTTAACAAGGGAGAGATGAGATTATAAAAATACTCTAACCATCACATAAAATTCCTGAGACGCTAGGAAAATGATTTTTTAGTATTTCTGCTTATTTTGGGAAAGAGTTTAAAGTAGGATTTTTAGCTCAATCCAAGTATAATACTCTTAAAATTGAGGGACGAGAATATGAAGACTTACAGCCATTTTTCTTTATTACCCTGTTCTCATTTTCTTCCCAGATCTTGGTTTTAATGCAATTGTCACTTTTGCTTTCTCTTCTGTTTGGTTTCATCCCAGGTAATCGTTTATATTCTCCTTTATCGCATATGACTACCTACATTTTCTTTCAAAAATACATTTGATAAGAAAAAAAGCATTTTAAACACATCATTTTTGAAGGAGTAGTTATGGCAAAGCAGGATAAACTTTGCAAACTGAGCTAGTAAATTGGGTGCCTTGATTGGGGTGGGGAGGCGAGCAGCATGAGGCTCTAGCCTCTGATCATGTAGTTTGAACTAAAACTTACACATTTTGCATGATAAACTTTTCAAAGAAAAACCACCCCTTATGAAGACAATGACATCTGAATAATACAACTGAATGTAACAGTGACAAATTAAACTTTTATTGCAACCCTACTCTGAGCACAGATTTGAGCTAGATGCTCCTTGCAATTTTAGATAAGCTAAACACAGATCAATTTTTTAAATATTAAGTGATAAACACTATTACTAAAACAAACAAAAAAACTATTACTAAATAAGAATGTGGTAAATACTAATTTATAGTATATTAGTAATGACTATCATTCGCTGAACATTTATTATGAGCCAAGCAATTTCTAAATATCATCTCTAATGTTTACATTGGTGATGTCCAAAGATTTTTTATTGATTGTTCCTATCAGCAAAATATTTTTGAACATGCCCCCCCATATATGCTAGTTTGATTAGTAATATGTTCCTGTAAAATTGTAATAATATATTATGTTTATTCTAAAACACATTCAAATGTTAAAATTTAAATGATGAGAAAAAAAATAGACGTTCTCATATTTTTGTCCAGTATCTCATGGATGATCTTTAGCATTCCCTGGGAGAAAGGTCTCCAAGTTGAGGAACAGTATTAACTTTGCTGTTTGGCAGAGACCACTGGTTGCCCCCCAATATGCATTCTCCTTTCTTCCCACAGTGATGAGATTCTCCATTTTTATCTGGATCCAGCAGCCCACAGTAAAGACTGCATTCTCCCTTTGCAGTCTCCCTTTGCAGGTAAGCCTGGATTTATGCCTAGGTACTGACCTTTGGGATATGAGGGGAAATCATGTTTAAAACTTCCCAGAAGTCGCTTGAAAGTGAGGTACCATGACCTTTCCTCTCTACTCCACCTGGCCTGCTGCTTGCAATGTCATAATGATGGCAGGCCTTTAGGACTATGTGGATGACAGCAGCACCCTAGGGCGGTAGAGCAAAAAGACATTCCAGCTCTGGATGGCCCACCTAGGGACAGTTATATGTGAAATTAACTTCTATCCTAAAAATGCACTGCTATTTTAGTTTCTCTTATATGTAACTAAACCTATAACCTAACTAATACACCACATAAGATAGTTATTACTATTCCTACTTACAGATGAAGAAAAGGGTTAGAAAACTTACATAATTTCCCCAAGGTAGCCCATCTAATACATGGGTTAGAATCAAAACAATCTAAAGTTCACCCTCTTTCCACAAAAGCAGGCAACCTCCTATGAGTAAAGTACTATGGAAACAAGAAAAAAGGAGACATTAATTTTGCTTAGGTGGATTGATAAGGACTTCCTGATAGAGGTGGTGGTTTAATGGGGTCTTAAAATATGGATATGCAGGAAAAGGCACTCTGGGCTAATGGAATAGGATGAACAAAGGCAAGGAGATAGGGAAGTAGAGAAATGGCTCAATGCAGTCCATTGCTGATAGATGATCACTATTGTTTCTTTGGCTTTTAAAATTTAACATCTATTTCAGAGTGCTTACTATGTAACAGACTAGGCCCTAGAGATAAAGCAGTAAAAAAAAAGGATATTTATAAATCCCCAAATATGAGAAATATATAAGAAAATGATACTAATAATAATGCCTACAGGATGAAGTCCAAACCTCAATACAGACTTTAAAAAAAAAGGCCTTTACAGACTCAACAACACCCCTCCAATCTCATCTTATGCTACTGTTGTATGTTCAAACCACACAGAACTCAGAACTCCCGAGTTTCCATGCCTCTGACTTTTGCACCTGCCATTCCCTTTTCTACTTTTACCCAGTCCCTTTTCTGCTTTTTACCTACTCTGCCTGGAAAAGTCTTACTTATTCTTCAACAGCCAGTTAAAAGTCTACCAATATCTGATTCTCTCAAATGGCTCCGTAAAGTGTACTCCCCTGTAGCAGTTTCTTCACATCTTTATTCATCAATTCTGCCAGCCAGTCAGTCAGTAAACATGTGTTTGGTTGTAGAGGTGCTATGGTAGATCTTGTCCCTGTGTTTATGGAGTTTATATTCTAGGGAGAAAGGCCAATCATTAAAGAAACAGTTACAATTGGGTGCGATACCTTTTATGAAAGGGAAGCATACAATAGGACTACTACACCTTGCTTCAGTTTTCCTGAAGAAACATCACTTACCCAGAACCCTTTAGGACATGCAGGAGTGAACCAGGCAGGGATAAGCAAGGGGTGTTTTAGCAGCATGTGCTTATCACTGCTCATTATCCACTTTTGTTATCACGTGTTTCCTGTACAAGACTATAAGAGAGGATGTTTTAAAGGCATCCCAAGTAATTTTAAAACACAGCCAGGATTAAGTACTGGCACTGATTTCTACTAACTGTCTTATCGTTGTACATTAGTGAATCCCTGTAGTTTTTATTTGGTCCTTGTTATTTGAACTACATCCTAACTTTCACCCCTACTTCAGTTTAAGATCCAGAAGCTGCTTAAAGTCCCATTGGCTTCTAAAAGTGTCCTGTAAATTATACAGCAGCATCTCTCAAACTTTAATGGGCATAAGAATTGCCAGAGTGCCTATAAAAACACCGATTCCTTAGCTCCAGCCTCAGAGATTCTGATTCTGTAGGTGTGGGGTAGAGTTGGAGAATCTGCAGTTCCAACAGTGTGCCAAGTGAGGAGGAGGCTACCAGTTCACAAACCACACCTTGAGTAGAACTGCTATAAGAGAAATTATAAAAACATTTCTTAGGATTATTTCCCTCTAGTTTTTAAACCTGCTCTGCCCGACTGGGCTCCTTGAAACAAGGGTGGCTTCTTTGCCCAGGTTATATGGGATATGTGCCTTCAGGAAAATGGGCCTATGTTGTGACTCCCCACAGGCTGCATTTGGACAATGTTGTATTTCCCCTTGGTCTTCTATTTTAGGTCTCAAATAACAAGCCTAAGTACAGGCTTCCAAGTGGTTGAAGAGTTATGAGAGGAATAGCCAGGAAACTGCCACCTATAAGGGTACCACAGGGCAAAAAAGGTTGAAGTAGGTTTGTGAAGGGGTAATTAATTCAGCTTTTCTGTTTATTTTTCAATTTTTTTTTAAAAAAGAATCATTTTAGTCTAAGCAGGTGTTAATAATTTAACAGTAAGAAAATGATGGGAGAATCAATGAATGTTTAAGAAAGTTTTCAGTAACCATTTGCATGTTGTATCATGTATGAGTTATTGAAAGTCAATAACGTTTAAGGGCCATGACAGTGGCGCCATGTCTTACACATAAACATACCGGATAAATCCCTAGGAGAGCACTGACAATTTAGGATATTTAAAAATATCCAACTCTAAAAAGGAGGAAATGAAACCAACTCACAAAATTAGGGAGGATAATTTGATGATTAAATTAGGTAGTATAATTTATGGGATTATAGTGGATCCTTGATAAACATTAGCTACCTTCCCCGTTCTATTTCTTTCTTATTATTTATTGTCTAGAAGAGCTCTGGCTAGTAGAACTTTCTGCAATGATGGACATATTCTGTATTTTCACTGTCAAACATGGTACCCATAAAGCACGTGTGACTACTGAGCACTTGAAATGTGATTAGTATGAAGAAATGAATTTTTAATTTTAAATTATTTTAATTTATTTAAATTTAAATAACCTCATATGGCTTATAGTGGGTTCCATTTACTGAATTGAATTGATCCTTTTTCCTAAATAATCCAATCTTGTCACTAGACCAATGGAAAGATATACATGTGTTTAAGGAGAAACAATGAAAGGCCAAAAAGTATGGTAAAAGAACAAAGACTGCAGGATCTAAGCCAAAATGGAAGTTTCTGTAATATTGACCAGTGTTTCTCAAAATTTAATATGCACATAAATCACTGGGGTTCTTGTTAAAAACACAGATTCTAATTCAGTAGGTCATGGGTGAGACCTTAGAATCTATTGCTCTCAAGCTCCCAGATAATGATGAAAATGCTAGTTCATGAACCACACTTTGAGAAGCTAAGGTCTAGAAGGACCTGCATTAAGACTATTGGCCTCAACTCCCTCAACTAGCCAAGGCTTCTGTATTCTTGGCTCAAAAATACAATATTAAGCCAGAGCAATGGTCTATATCATCAAAGCTACAGTCCAATCTTATGATGAACATTTTATAACCACCTCTATGTACTAATAAGTATACTCATACCAATAATATCTGGAAAGCAGATATTATTATTCCCATTTTACAAATAATGAAACCGAGGTTCAGATGGATAATTTGACTTAGCCAAACTCACACAGTTCCCAACTGGAAGAGGTGGAATTAGAAACCCATTGTGCTTGCATGCAAAGCCTAGTTTCTCTCATTCTGCTCTGTTACTCAAAGGGTGGTGCACAAGTGAGCAGCATTAGCCTCATCTGACTCTTGTTAGAATTCTAGACTCTGAGGTCTTACCCCAGACATACTGAAACAGAATCTACATTTTAAGAAGATCCCCAGGCAACACCTACTCTCCAGTTCATTGGACTCACCCAGGACAACTAACAAGGAGGTGAGGATGGACAACCACCATACCAAGGAAACGAGAGAGCCGACAACTGCAAGCAAGAGAATCCCATCTCAATTAGAGGTGGAGTGGACACCACCATCCCAGAATCCTCGGGACTGGGGAATGAACTATGGACTAGAGTGGACTTACTGTTATTCTACTATAGACTTATTGTGATTCTAGCAATGGAAAAAATTACAATGTTGATGTGGAGGCAGTGGCCACCGGAGGCTCTGGGGGCAGGGAAAGGGAAAAACAGTGTAATACAGGGGCTTTTGGGGGACTTAGGAATCGTCCTGAATGACATTACAATGACAGATATAGGCCATTATATATCTTCCCATAGTCTGCAGAATTGTGTGGGAGAGAGTGTAGACTACAATGTGAACGATGCTCAGTGGCAATGCCTTAGGATGCGTTTATCAATTGCAATGATTATGCCACACTAATGAAGGATGTTGTTTATATGGGAGGGTGTGGGAGGTGTGGGGAGCAGGGCATATGGGAATCCCTATATTTTTTGTGTAACATTTATGTAATCTAAATATCTTTAAAAAAAATAAAAAAATATATTAACAAAATAAAAAAAATAAAGAAGATCCCCAGGTGATTCATATACACATTGATATTTGAGCAGCATTATTCTGCTCTATCTCTGGCCTTTTAGAGCAAAGTATCATAGAAAAAGAAGAGTAGGGGATGTGCTGATTGTGACAGTGGAGAAATGGATTCAGATTGGTTAGGTGTGACCCTGTAATAAAGACTGATAGCTTTGTGTCAATTACTAAATTCCTACTGCCTCACGAGCATAGTTAAGCCAAAATTAGGCTGTTTTCTGGCAGGTAAGGAATTTTCATTTCTGGATAATACTACATTCCCAACAGATGAAAATATCAACAGAGTAGTTTATAGAGTGTTGATGGGCAAACCTATAAAAAGAAATAACTTTTTTATTGAAGGATAAATGCACTAAAACCAAATTCTTCCAAAATATATTCTCATTATTCATCACTCATAGGGTGGTTCAAAGAAACAGCATACTTTAACTTCCTTTGCCATGGGTAATTTTGGAAAGCTATGCAATTAAACGTGAATAGTAGCCGAAATCACAAGGACCTGTTAGTGTACAAAATGACTCACATAAATTAATACAAATAACTAAAAACCGTCCAGCTCTATAACCAAGTGCTTGATCATCCGCTTCTATAATACAGTAACTTCCTCTTCAGAGTGCTTTTACCCTCAGCTTCCTGATGCTACAAATCAATCAGAAGTGCCATTTAAACCTTGCTTTATGCCACCTTTTAGTTTCACACCCATTCCTTGGCTCCTGAATTTGGCTAATTCAATTGCTTATCAATATCCCTGAACCCACAACATCCTTTATTTTCTCTCTCTCTGCTCTCTTCTCATTAACCTTCATTCACTCAGTCAGTCTTGTCTTAGGCCATTTTATTCTCTTTAGATGCTATCTAAAAAGAATCTGCCTCAGAACCATTGCTGTGCTTGCCTAAAGATTCTCCCCTAGAACCATAGCTGTGCCTGCTTCCTATGGCCTTTCACATTTACAGCTCTATACAAAAATCTTATTAATAATATTAGGATTTATTTCAAATAACTTTTACATAAATGCTCTTCTTAGTGGCCAACTCCAGTGGGTGATACTACCAAGAACCCTCTCATACTCTTTTTTCCCCTCCCTCCTCGATTTTTCTCTTTCTCTCACTTTCCTGGGAGGTTTACCAAGCTATGGTCCTAGAATTTCTGGAACAAATCACCTTGCCTCCATTATTATTTCTATATCTGGAAACAAAGTTTCAAACAACACGGTGTTTCACAGGAAAGTAAAGTCATTGTATACCAATACTTGCTAGACATTTCCTTTTACTTCCAGTATCTTCCTTTAGACAGTCTTAATAATGTAGAGACTCCTTCTGTCAGTTGAATCAGGTCTCTCTGACATTTTAATTGGAGAATGCATTCTTCTTTCTATGGTAACTGTTTTTCCCCCTTACAAAGGGATACGCACATATTCTTAGTGCTTTTACTTAAAGTCTTGGTGTGGTAAATTAGTTTACTGGTTAGCAAACACTTACTCCTTCCTTCATGTTGAATTTATCAAGGTAACTTGCTTTGGCCAAGGGGATCTTATGAGATGTGATATGAACAGTGACTTTAACTGTGTTTGTGCAGTAGGTTTTTTTCCTCTTCTTTTAGCCATTATGATGACAATAACATATGCTAGGCAGACGCTATCCCATCCCTCAACCCCAGAATAAAACACATGAAGCAGAAATGCCCCAGTCAACCTGATAATATGCAGCCTGAAACAACCGGCTGAAGACACTTAAGGGAGAAAAAAAATGCTCATTGTTACATGCCATTGATTTTGTGGTTGTTGGTTACATGGCGTAAAAGCAAATGGCATTTGCTAGTTGAGCTAGAATACCTGCATCTTTAAAAATGAGAGGTTAACATTAATTGAACCTTTAGCTCCTTTATGAGATTTAAAACTTGTAATTCTTGAGTATACACTTTCCTACAGTTCTATTTCCAGGCAACATGGCCAGAATATAACCAAACTTGAAATGAATTCTAGAGACAGATGAAGAAAAGGTCCTTCTATAATCTCTCTCTCTTTCTCTCTCTCTTTTTTAGACTCTTTAATTTTATTTTTCTAAAGCATAAAGAATAGGATTTGTTTGAATCATGTTTAATATAGAACTTTGAAGGGTCTGCTGAAGGGAAAATGTGTGTTGGGAGAGAGGGGACCATGTAAATGGGTCAGAGTCACAGAGACTTAGAGATCACAAGAAGGCCTTCCTTGGTTTGAACTCTCAAAGATCAGAGTACTTTCAGTATCTGGCTGTAATCCATTGAATAGTGTCCCCCCGCCTCCAAATTTATGTCCACTGGTACCCCAGAATGTGAACTTATTTGTTAATAGGGTCTTTGTATATATATAGTTAGTTAAGGATCAAGATGAGATCCTACTGTAACAGGGTGGGTCTACTGATGTCCTTACAAGCAAAAGAGAGGGCATAGAGGCACACAGAGAAGAAGGCCATGTGAAGACAGAGGCAGAGATTGGAGTGATGCAGCTATAAGCCAAGGAACATCAAGGGATGCCAGAAGCCACCAGAAGCTAGAAAGAGCCAAGAAAGGATTGTTCCCTAGAATCTTTAGAGGAAATAGGGCCCTATGGACAACGTGATTTCATACTTCTAGCCTCCAGAATTGTGAGTGAATAACTTTCTGTTGTTTCAAGCCACCATGTTTCTGATAATTTGTCGTAGCAGCTTTAGGAAACTAATATACTTGCATAAGACAATATTCAATATATAATGGAGAAGATTAAAAAGATTGAGTGAGAAATAGAAGCTAGAGAACTTGAAAATGGTAAAACATTTTTCCTTGCTTCTCTTTGAGTTATTATTAATCACTAAATATGGATTCCTGGTATGCATGAGACATATGCTACATGTAAAGTCATATCCCAACCCTGAAATGTCATGATATCACATGAGAATGAGTTTATTTGGGGAATTCACAGGTAGATACTTCAGTAACCCCTTCTTTAATGACAGATACCTTCAGAGTGCTAATGTCCTTTAATGTACCTTTCTTTAAAAAAAAAGGAAGAAATCTCTTTAAACATCTTTTGTACCTTTACTAGACACTCACTTAAAAATTCGCTTTGACCCCATGGGTTTCCTCTAGTTATTTAATCACCATGGTCCTGTATGCCAAGGAACCTTTCCATAACACTATCTATTTCTAAAATCAAATTTGCTGATAAGCAAAATTAATACATTTACTAGAAATGAAATTGTTTTTAGGAGGATTTTAATATATGTTAGAATTTGTCGTTAAAGTAACACTTTTCAGAAAGGAAATGTTCTTATGCAACTTGACTAAAATGCCCTGGGGAACTCTGAAATCATTTTTTCATTAAATAGAGCTGAAATTATGCTAACAACTAGAACATGAGAAAGAAGGAGGAAAACAAAGTATAGAACACTAGGGAATGAGAAAATAGACTGTGGAAGGAACAGTGATTTGCTCAAGGTTACCCAGTGAGTAAGGAACAAAGGGGAGAGTTGGTCTTAGGCCAGCACAGCAGCTGAAGCATATCTTCCATAATGGCCATGCACTAAATCTGCCATTTCCAATAGCTAAGGTATTCATGTTTCTTCTATACTGGGGAAGAGAGTCATATTTGCCACCACCACCACCAGTAGCAGGGTCTAGCATGTGGTCCGTCCTAGGTGTCTATTAAGTAAAATGAAAAATAAACAAACCCCTATCAACCCAGAAGTTAACAATGCATGAATTCATAAATAATATCTTATTTGATCCTTACAATATCCTCTGAGGTAGGTAGGTACTATAGGTATTATAATTTCTGTTTTATAGATTAATTTAGGCCCAGAAATCTCAGGACATACTGCCATGAGATTTGGGACATTTTCGCCATACCAAGCTGCTCAGCAAACTCTTAAGATCTCAACTTTTAAGGAAGCCTAAAGAGGGCTGCATTAAGTACAAAAAGTTGAAGATGATTGAAAACAAAACACCTCCAAATAACTCAAAATTAGATACCAAGTTGCTATTTAAGGGAATAGGAGCAATTTGGTTAATTTGCTATTTGTCGTTGATTTTTTTTTTTTTTTTAAGATTTATTTATTTTTCCCCCCTCCCCTCACTGTTTTGTGCTTGCTGTCTGCTTTCTGTGTATTCTTCTGTGTCTGCTTGTCTTCTCTTTAGGCGGCACCAGGAACTGATCCTGGGACCTTCCAGAGTGGAGAGAGACTGCTCAATCTCTTGCACCACCTCAGCTCCCAGGCCTGCTGCATTTCTTATTGTCTCTATTCTGTGTCTCTTTTTGTTGTGTCATCTTCCTGTGCCAGCTGTCCATGCAGGCCAGCACTCCACATGGGCCAGCTCACCGCGTGGGCCAGCTTACTTTTCACCAGGAGGCTCCAGGAATCTAACCTTGGATCTCCTACATGGTAGACAGGAGCCCAGTCGCTCAAGCCGCATCCACTTCTCTGTTGTCGATCTTACTAGCTGATTAGTTGAGATAGTGATTGAGTGCGCCTATACAGAATGCTTACATCCTATTGATAAATTATCTGTACATGAGGGCATCTGGGAGTTAAGAACTGAGAACCCTAATAGAAGGCTTTGAACTAACATAGATTTACCACAAGGAATCAGCCCTACTTATGAAAACAAGCCTCTATGCTCCATGTCTATTTCTTCAAAGCATTGCTCATTGACATTGCCAATGGCTACAGTAAAGAGATTTGTCTGGGACACAAGATTCCTTAATGTGTACATGGATCCCTGCCATGAGGGTACCAAAGCCTCTGTGACAAAGTATCTCCCGCTCAAAGCCACACGAAGCAGAGGAGTAGGGAAGCAAACTTTCTTCCCAAGCCGAGAAGCAGAAAACAAAGGAGGGAAGGAATAAACATGAGTGGAAGCATGATAGGAGTTAAGTAGGCTCTCAGACTCAAAAGCCAGATTTCTGGGTTCGAATTTAGACTATTTCTCTTACTGTGAGATCTTGGAGAATTTACTTAATCTCTCAGCCTTAGTTTCCCCATTTGTAAAATGGAGAAATTAATGGGGTTGTTATAAGCATTAAATAAGTTAGTATTTCTCAGCTACTTGAAACAATGTCAGGTAAACAGAAACATCAGTATACATGCTTGCTAAGCAAAGGAGGGGAGGAAGAGTGAGAGACAGAATGTTGGCCACTCTGTGCCAATAATGCCTTGCTTCATTTCCTACTACAGAGCCCTTTACTTTCTACATGTGGAGCTACTTGATTCTCACCAGTAAGTTTAACCCCATTTCCCATCTGGACCCAAATTGTTCTTACTCAGAAAGATTTAAGAAGCCTTAGTTCAGTAGTTCAGGTGATTCAGCAGTAAGTCAAACTTGCTGTTATTCTTGTCCTGACCCCTGTGTCCCAGTTTTAGTCACTTGTTCCTGTAATCAAGTCCCAACCTTGTACTCCAGTTCTCACATTCTGTTCCCCCGTGGCTGAGTCCTGGCTTACAGAACCTGCTCAGGACCTCCAGTTCCTTTGAGGAAGACCATCTTGGGATGGGCAGCCTATGGACTAGATACACTGTTTCCTTTGACCTTTTAAATATTAGTTGCCTGTATTTAAACATTAAAAAATTTTATATAAAAATTCAAATTTGCAACTTTCATTGGAAAACTGGACTACCTGCAACATCGGGTACCATTCCCCCATAGTAACAATCCACTGGAGCTCAGTGTCAGCTTTCCCTGTTAGAGGGACATGTGCTCTTCATTCCTCAAAGCCGCCACTCTGCCTGTTTCACTTGCTTCTGTGTTTTGCTTGGTCCTTATAGGCATTTGAGGTTGGGGTCTAATAGTAACGATAGTTGATATTTATTGAGCGGTTACTTATTGCCAGATACTGTTCTAAGTGCTTTACTCACATTTGCTCATTTTATCAAAGTCCAGGAATCTGCTTCAAACACCCTGTCTGCAGGTATCTGTGGCTGTCACGTCTGTCTTCCCAGATCACCACCATCCACCTGCCAGCTAGGGCTTACTCACAAAGCCTCGCTGGACTTCCATAACACCAACCACTCGCCCACATTATAGCATATAGACTCTTTCCAATCTCCCTTGGCCGGCGAGTCCCTCGCAGTGGTTTGGATCACGTCCAGGATTCCAGGTTTTACTGAACCACCTTATCCTATTATATCACGAGCTCCAGACTTTAATAAAGCCATACATATTATTAGGTACACAGTCTTTACCCGCACAAAACTTTTGCTCTGATTCATATTAGAAGCCCAATAAAATCCATCAGATATTTATTGATCACTTACATCCTAGCATCTTTTATAGAAATTGATCTGAGTATTCCTTTAACAAAAAGCCTAAAAAAGTTTGTTCATCTCTGCCACAAGCAACTCAATCTCTTCTGAGGGAAACACCTAGAAAACTAAATTAATCGGAACAGGATCTGCCACGATTTTTTTTCTTCACATGATAGGCCTTCATGCTTTATTCAAAACAATGCATAAAAAAAGGAAATATTTGCATTGACTAAATAGAGATTTAGCAGATATCAAAAGAAAACTCGTGACACTATTTCCATATATAACTTCATAAAATTATCCAGATTGGGTGAAACAATACATATTGAATTTTAAACTCAGCTAAGTTTCACTGTAGTTCATAAAGAAATCGTAAAAATATTACTTACATAAGGAATCGTGTCCAAAGTATCTGTGTTGACAATTATAGGTGCAGGACTGGCCTGAAAAAGAGACATAGAAAAAAATTAAATAACAAATAGTATGTTCAGAGATGAAATCTATTAACTTTTAAAATAAAATGCTCAACAGCCATTTCCTGAGGACCTGCACAGGTGCGTGCCAAGCACTGAGGGGGATAAATGAGATCAAAGCTTCTCCTCACTTCCTCCCAGTAATTTTTTTTTTTTTTTGCTACATTTAATGCATAATGAAATGAAGTAAGTAATAGGATTTGTAACAATTTTCTCTTAATTCTCCCCAACCCTGTAGGAGGTGAAGATTTGTGCTGTGTATAAGGCAAGGATTTCTAATAAATTGGGTGAGAGTTACAATTTGTAGAATTTCTTTATAACACAGTAATGGCTTTGCTAAAGAAATTTGATTTCTTTCTCAACGAAGCAAAATTAAACCTAATCTGATATTTATAGCTCTTCTCTTTAAACTGCCTTTTGAGAGTAGGTTGCATTCAGTGCAAAACAGAAGGGTTCACTTACTGACATCTTGTTTATTCATTTACCTATTATGCATGTTGCATATAATTTCTTCATCATTTATGTACCTACTGATTACATGTCTTAGAGATCTTTAGACAGAAAATTAAAAATTACTCAAAGATGGCAGAACTAATATTGTATATGCTACACTTTCTTCTTATATTTATTTATTTACAAATTACAGTCATTCCCTTTAAAGTTGAGTAGGAATCTGAGTAAAGCTGATATAGAAATACTGCAAACAAAGTCATTACAAAATCAGATTGCAATCTCTATTTGCCTCAACCAATCTGACTTCATGAATATTGAGCAGATTTATCTTTATTTTCTAGTTTCTAGATTTTTACAGCAACTTCCCCTTCTTCCCCCAAAAGGTCTTTAATCTCCTTCCCAAATTATAGATTTCATTTAGATATAGGGAAATACTCTCATCATGATTAATTGAGAGCTGTCCTATACAACACAGTGGTTTTGGGAAGTATTCAACTTTTGGGACATTTCATTAGCTGTGCCCTCTGGAGTTAACAGCTTTTTAATGCCAATCTGTGCCTATGGAATCCTAATCGAGTGATAAAACAAATGGCAAGCCAGGGGACTCTACAAAATAAAATTCCATGTTTTAACCCAAAACACCCCAGGGTTACGATAACCGTACCCTTTTCTATATATCTATATATCTACATAAAGGAGATGTAGGTGTTCATGATATAAAGTAAGCATTCATGATATAAAAGGTGCTCATTATATAAAATAGGTGTTCATTATATAAAGTGGGTGCTCATGATAGAAGGTAGGTGTTCATGATATAAGGTAGGTGTTCATGATACATCCCTAGTTCCCAGTGGGGAGAACCTTGTGGGGAAATACAGGCTACAGAGAAGAATGTTTCTACTGGACCCACCCAAAACAGTGGTTATTAAGAGGCCTGTGGTGTAGGGAGAACAGCATGAGGTTGGGAGTTAGAAGGCATGCAGTCAAGTTTGGCTATTTGATGACTGTATGACATGGGGGCTCAGCACCTTGCTGGTGGTATGATTTGGGAATTAAGTCCACTGACCATCTCTGACTCATTTTTCTTCTCTGCAGAATGGAAATAGTAATATTCACCTTCCCAAAAGGTTCTCTGAAGGTCAAAGGACATGATATATTTGAATGTGCTTTGTAAACTATAGATTTCAGAACTAATGTCAGATACTATTAGTAGTAAGTATTCCTCCAGATGAATTACTGAAAGGATATATTGTTGGATAGTTTCTGAACTGTTTGTACCCACAGAGCCCTCAGTGCCTTGGTTACTGGCCACAGTTGCACCTAACAAGCCTAAGATCCTGTGTTCTGAGATAACCTCTCATGCCAAAGGTAATAAATCAACTATAATTTGATAAATACTTATATGTAATAAACTTGCGCATGTATGAAGATATGCATCTATAGTCTCATTAAATCTCCACAAAATCATATTGAAGAGGTATAATTATCACTATCCCTATGTTATAAATGAGAAAACTGAAGGTCAGGGAAACGAGAGCTGAGATTGGAACGCTGGCCTTTCTGACTTCAAAATTGGTTTTCTCCCCACTAAGCTACTCTGCGATTTCAGGATCTAGATGCCTCTGTCACAAGAAAATTGTTCCTAGTCTTGCAGTGTTTTGAGATTCCTACACTTGGGTTATCATACAAGACCCAGACAAAGCAAAGACCACTCTTGAAGACAAGGGGCAGAGATGCCTCATGTTGCATGTTAGAAGTTAAAAGCAGTCTGGTGATATCCTAATCTGTATTTAGTTTAATTTTTATGATGTCTCTCCTATGCTTTCTATCTGGTTCCCATGATTCCCAAAATTAATTGTTCCTTGTCTCCTTGACCAGACTGAAAACTCTCTGAATACCACACCCAATACTTTGTTTTCTCTCTATTATTTAGTATAGTTTTGATCAATAAATATGTATTGATTTGACTTGGGGCTTTCATCCCATCTTACTTTTGTTTTTCCTTTTCTAGATTATATTAATTTGGTTTAATCCCTTTTCCTATACAAAGCCCTTTATGTTATTTTCCATTTCATGTATGCATTTTTGTTGTTTCCAGTCAGAATCTATATTTTAAAATGACAAGGATCATACACTTCTCTAGAATTCTCCACAGCACTTAGGTACACTGAGGAGTTCAATAAATCCTTAGGAATTATTAACTAAATATAGCTATAAAATATACATGAGAGTATAAAGGAAAATAATAGTACATGTTTGTATTATTTCTAAGATATCCTAAAAATCCATCACAATATCAACAAGACTGTGACTAGTTTTCCAATATCCAGTATTGCATTCTGTTTTTAACCAGTCATTATTACTTAACCAAATCCATCTTTTATGAGGTAACAATTACACATTTCATAAGTGCAGGATGTGGAGGCTGTGAATCTTCCAGTCTAATCAATGTGATGTGGAAATCTATGACTCTTTCTCAGTGCTAACAATATCTAAAAGCCACAATTAATATCTAGATACCTGAAAGTCACTAAAAATACATGAACAAACAGCATATGTGAATTATGTAAACACATATACTTGCATATATATCTGATGTTGGCCAAGGACTTCAAGTGCCAGGAGATGCCATGATGGGCTGTCTTGAATAATATGATATCCCACTGTGATGCCTTCCTGGCTCTTTGAAGAGCCCCCTGGCTCTGCTCTAGGATCCTAACAGCCCTCACCAGACTGCTTTCACAGGAACTGCTTAGAATAGTTTAGGTACTCAACGACACATACATCAGCAGAGAATAAAAATCCAGAGTGTTAGCAACAAGGAGTGCTTGTTGAATTTCAAATACGGCCCATGCTTTTCTCACCACTTGGTACTTTCAGACCATCCCTCAGCTCAGGCTGGTTCCTATCTCTTTGCTCACTTTTGCAATCATGAAAGTCCATGGCTAGTTTGATCTAATTTAGTTTCTGAGTCTTAAAACCAATTTCTCTGTCCAAATTTCTCTCCAAACTTCTCTGTAAGTCATATACTGCCCTTCCATACATGCCCTCTCTCTCCATTTTGGATATTCTCTTTAACTGGCCTCCTAATTCAATCCAGTGACTCAAAAGATTCCAGCCTAACCTTCCTCTCCCTTCTTAGTCTGGGTGTGCAGGGCCTGTCATGTTCCATCCATATATAGGCACCCCAAATTCCAAGTTTTTGGTACCACAATCCATTGTGCGGTTATCTGTAGGTGGATAATGTTCTATAGAGTGAGAAATACAGTCAACATATTTATCTCCATTAATTTGAAGAAGATTCTTAACAAATCTGAAAAATATCCTTTTAATCATATGTGTCAAGGCTTGTCTTCATTAAATAAACTTCATTAACTTTATTTAATCTTCACACATTCCAATGAGAGAGGTACTGCTATTTTCATCTTATAGGTGAGGAAACTGAGGCTCAGAGGTTAAGCAAATATCTCTAAGTCATATACCTGATAAATAGGACCATCTTCAAATCTAGGTTGTCTGGTTCTAGAGTCCATGAAATTAACAGTCATAATCTACTTTGTCTCAGGATGGAATCAGACTTTATCAGACCTCTTTGGACCCTATTTTTACTGTTGACCAATAATACAGGAGTCAGCCAAAGCCAAACTATTTCTCTCCACCTTGATTCTGGGTCCCAGAACCCTCCCTTCCTCACTTGGCCCCATTACTGGGACCCCAGAACATCATGTAACAGGCCTGCAGGAAACATGACCTAGGAGAAGGCTAATGACACAGGCCCACCAGGGTGACTAATTCAGGGGCTCTTTGAGTAAGCCCCAAAGAAAATGTTCAGTAAATGACTGATTATATTTTGATAATTATGTGAGAGAGAAGGAGGTTGAATACTCTCTAGGATAATGGAATTTAAAGTTGGGACCTTAAGAATCATTTAATTCCATCCTTTCATTTTGCAAATACGAATAAAGAGAAGGCAGAAGGGGCATGCCCAGATCTCATGGTTATTTAGTATCTAGATGGGAGGATAGGATAATAGTAACAAGAATAATTATAATAAAAAATTAAGCATAGTGAGTACTATGTTCCAGGGACTGTGATAAGTACTGAAAATACAACAATGCATTAATTCTTACCATACTCTATGAAAAACATTGTTCCCATTTAAAAAAAAAAAAAAAAAAAAAGATGAAAGAAAGAGCGTGCACTCAAGCCACTTGCCCAAGTTCACAAATGTAAAGGTGTCACCATCAGGTTTCACATCCATGTTTCTTTAGTGTTCAGAGCTCATGCTGGCAACCACCAATACCTCCTGATTTCCTCTCCCAAGTTTTTCCAAGCTATCAGGCTGCAAATGCATTATTTCCTGCCCTAGAAGTTGCTAGCTTCTCTTCTACAGCCTGAAGAGAAATTTCTCACTTTACTAACTCTGATTCTCAGAGGGTTTCTAGGTCCCTTAATCTCTTGAAAACCCCTACTTATAAATTGGGACAATGCTATTTTGCAGTTAACCTATTTCCCAAGAAGTTAGCTGATGAAATAATGCATGTGAAGTGAAAGAGGTACACTATAAATGTAAGGATATTTTATTTATTACTGTGGCTACTTTTGCTTTACAGGATTTTCTTCTCATTTTCATGACCTACACCTCCATAAAGATACCAGGTGGATACCTTTCTTTTTTTTTTTTTAATTAGAGGAGTTGTGAGCTTACAAAACAATCATGCATAATGTGCATAATTCCTGTACATCATCCCTCCACCAACACCTTACATTGTTGTGGAACATTTGTTACAGGTTATGAAAGAACATGATCAGACTGTTATCACTAACTATGGTCCACAGTGTATACTTGTTGGGGGGGGGGTGCATTTCTATACAGTCCTGATCTGATTTATCATCACTAGTAGCACCAAGTAGTTCTGCCTGTAATCAGATTCGCAATTACCCTGCAGTGACACAGGGTATGCCCTCATAGGTGAGGTCACTAAGGCAATAATAGGGTAAGTGAGTTAACTGGTTAAATGCCTGGGCTTAGGTAGCTCAAGTTAACTGTAGGTTAATAGCTGTGGCAGGATATTTCAAGGGAGCAACTTTGGAGGAAGCCAAGACCTAGCACTTAGCAAAATGCACAGGTGATTATCTACCTATCTAACCATCACTCTAGCCCAGAAAATAGGAAGAAAGAATGGCAGGTTCACATTTTGACTTGAACTTCAATACTGCTTGCCTCAATTGTCTGAGTAATAAAAATAAGAACATCCTTACCTTATAGATAAGAAAATATAGACACAGAGATGTTAAGTGACTTGCCCAAGGTTACTGAGCTTGTAATAGCAAGTTCAAGAGTCAAACCTGGCAGTCTGGTTCCAAAAAGAATAACTCTTTACTGGAAAACATTTGTTTTCATTCACCATTAAGATTTGATAAGTACCAGGAATTCTGGGCTAGTCAGCATTATTTATCTCACCGATATTGGAAAACCCACCATCATTATTTCATTCCTTTGGATTGAGGTGTTACCTTCTGCCTTTGTTCTTTGTTTAAAATGCATAGTGGTGTAATATTTTGCAGAAAATGGATAATATCCTAAAGACCTTGGTTAGGCTGAGTTGGTCATATTGCTTTTTCCCCAGTACAGCAACGATGGGGCAGCCTGGAAAATCAGGCACAGAAAGTAGAGAACAGGGAAACAAAGACAGCTTTATTTACTTTATAAATTTATCTATAATCAATCTCAGTTGGAACAATAGATGGAAATTGCTTGAACTGTTAGTTATGAAAGAGTCTTGCGACCTCCAACCTACATCCTCACCTTGAACTTAGTATAAAGACTAGAACAAATGACTCACCAAAACTAGGTCTGTAGATAAAGACTGAAACCCAAATTAATGATGTCACCCACCAATACCACACTTTATAATTTACAAAGAATGCTCAAACACTGTTGATTTAATTTCCCCATTAAGAAGGAAAGGAATTAACATTGATTGGGCAAGCACATGATGGGTGCCAGGCAGATATGGTAAGCTTTTCATCTGTGCTTTCTTAAGTCTCACAAAACCCCAGGGGCATTGATGGAATTATCCCTTGTCTATAGGTAAATAAATAGAGGCTCAGAGTGATTCGGTGAATTTCCCAAAGTCAAACAGCTAGAGCAGGAGTTCTTAACCTTTTTTGTTCCACCGATCCCTTTGCCAGTCAGGTGAAAACCACGGACCCCTTACTAAGTCCACACCATACTGTGTATTATTTAATAAATATATCACACCCGCACCAACACGTCCCCACAAGAATAATGTTTTTTTGAATTTCAATTCAAGCTCATGGACCCCTGGTTAAGAACCTCTTCTGAGCTAGAGAGAAGCAAATCAGAAGAACCCAGGTCTTCTGACTCTAACCCCTTTGCTTTTCCCATTAATCCATGAGGTTTCAAGTTCCATTGATTCATGCTGAGCTTTTACAAATCTAATTGCTTTATTTATGCAAATGATCTCAGAAGACCCACGAAAAATGAAGTCATTAGCTCAAACCTCAGATGTGGTTTAGTCAATGTGCCCCATGCCACAATAAGCATATCTACTTAATTCACTGATTCACTCCATGTGGTGCTATTCCTGGAAAGATCCCCGTGGATACCATCTGCTCCTTGTTGGTAAGCCACCAGAAAGCTACAATCTGAGTAGAACCGTTGTGTTTTCCAGTTTTAGGTACCAAAATTGTGAGCAAGCTATCAATAATCTGGTTCATCACGCTAAGTAGGGGCCCATTACTTCTATAAGACATGGTCATGGCCTTTCACACAATGAACAATCAATACATGGCTGCTATTTTGTTTCCTTCCCTCTTCTCCCTTTCTGCCATGGAGCCTGATGCTTGCTGCTCCAAGCACCTACCTTGATCATGCCTACTGTGATGCCTTTGTTTATATTTCCTTCTTCTCTCACATCCTGGAACAGGCATGGACCCCTGTCTTCACTCATAACTACCTATCTGAACTCTATCCATCCCTCAAGGACCATCTAAAGTCCTGCCCCTTCCATGAAAGTTTCCCAAGTCATCCCCCCAGGTTGATCTGCTATTCATCTTGCAGCCAGAATTTTACAGCATTCACTGCTTGTACTATTTCAGTTCACATTGCTTATAAACATTAAAGGAAAGAAGCACCAAGCCCTGACATTTTTTTTTTTAAGATTTATTTTATTCCCACCCCCACCCCACACCACCCACCCCTGTTGTGCTCACTGTCTGATCTCTGTGTCCATTTGCTGTCTGTTCTTCTGTGTCTGCTTGTCTTCTCTTTAGGTAGTACCAGGAACTGATCCTGGGACCTTCTGGAGCGGGAGAGAGGCACTCAACCTCTTGTGCCACCTCAGCTCCCTGGTCTGCTGTGTCTCTTATTGTCTCTCCTCTGTGTCTCTTTTTGTTGCATCATCTTGCTGCACCAGCACTGTGCATGGCCCAGCTCTCCGTGTGGGCCAGCTTTCCATGTGGGCTAGTTTGCCTTCACCAGGAGGCCCCGGAAATCGAACCCTGGAACTCCTATATGGTAGGCGGGAGCCCAATCACTTGAGCCACATCTACTTTCCCTGGCATTCTTAATGAATGTTTCTTTCTGTTCCTCTATGTGTTGATGGCTAAGTGGTTCAAGTGTGGTATTCATATCTCCTGGATGAAATTGTAATTGTTTTGAGGGCAGGGCCCATGCCTTACTTTATTTCTTTACCAGACTCCCTCCTCTCCATACACACACTCCTAAGAGTACTTGGCATATAGTATACATTCAAAAGATGTTTGTTAAATGCTTTTTGAGTGATGGTACTGGGGCAACAGGAACAAGAGATTAAAAAATGTATGAGAAAACCTGTGAGGTAACAGAATTAGGTCAAATGGGTAAAAATGGGCAATTGTGCACTACCTTCTGGTAACTAGGTTTTGCACCAACACTTCCTGGTGGTGTCAAAGTAGCATATGATGACTGTCATGCAATACAGACCATGCTAACACAATGTGTAGATTAAGAAAAGTTATAAGCAGAAAGACTCCACTATGCCTACCATATGCTGGGGCATATACTAGTTCCTTTATGCCCATTATCTCTTTAAATTCCCATTACTATCCTATGAATTACATAATTCTTATTTTACAGATAAAGAAACTGAGGTACGGGCCTGTAACCGTTGGGGAATTTGATGTAATTATGAATTCCAAAAATATAATTGGATCATGCTTGTAAACTGATCTGTTAATCTGGGCATGATTAGGTTAGGATTAGGGCGTTGAGCCCCACCCCTTGGTGGGTGGGAAATTGAATATTAAAGGCAAGGCAAAGGACAGTTGAGGTAGTCTTTTGCGAAGCAGTTTTGATGTTGGAAAGAAGGCCCCAGGGGAAGAGAAGCAAGCCGTTCGCCTGATCGTCTGCAGCTGACCTCGTGGAGGAAACAGGAGCTAAGCCCGGAGAGAAACGCAGCCCTGGGAAGAGAGGAACCCCAGAAGCCTGAACCCTGGCAAATGCTGGCAGCTGTCTTGCTCTAACACATGGCAATGGACTGTGGTGAGAAAAGAAACTTAACGCTTTATGGCCTGGTATCTGTGGACTTATACCTCAAATAAATACCCTTTATAAAGACCAACCCATTTTTGGTATTTCACATTAGCACCCCTTTGGCTGACTAATACAGGGCCTATTACACAACTTGCACAAGGTTACTTGGTTATTAACTAGTGGAGCCAAGGCTACTATATGGGTCCATGCTCCAAATCCATATTCCTGTCATATTGCCACCCTGTATGGAGCAAAGAAGGGAGCTGCTGGCAATGTTTGCTAACCAAACTTACCCCACACAACACTGAAGGAAAATTTGGACAGGTGGGAGGAAGCATGGGATTTGGTGAAAAGCCAAGAACTCAAAGATCATGAAAAAAAAAATCCAGAATGCCATCTTACATCATTTCTCAAACTTTCCTACTAAAATACCCTTTAAGCCAGATGAGTATAAACACATATTCTAAAAGACTCACCCCAAAGCAGACATTTCTTTGAAATCTCATGTTTTATCTTAAAAGTCCAAGTGGTTTTTATATTTTACTACATAACTATCTCTTTTTAATAGAAAAATAATGTTTTAAAGTATTTATAAGGGCATTAACCTGACATTACAGTTAGTTCCTGCAAGATTAAAAATTAGATACTTTATCTTCCTGGAAGTGAAAACATCCCAGTCTAGGCCCTGGTATAAATACCACTGGACTAGGAATCAGGAGATCTCAGTTCTAGATCTAGGAAGGTTGGTAAATCAGGGTGAAAAGGAAAGCAATGCACTGACCCTCCCCAATTATTTCTATATTTGAGGACTAAAGAGTGAAATGGATGATCTCTAGGAATCCATGTCTCACCAGGGATCTGATTTCTCTCATCATACATTTCACCCTGCTGGGAAAGCTGGAAAGCCAGACAGGTTTGCTGTACAATTCTTTCCTCTGCTTTATCTTTCAGTTACAGGAAGTTAGACGACATGAAGTTACAAATGACATGCAGAAATAAAAAAGTTAAACTGGCAAAAGAACAATGGTAGAAAGCAGTTTCTAATGAATTGGCTAAAGGATGAGGTCATATATGTCTTAGACAATGCACCTCAAAAATCTATTTATAAGCCTCTTGCTTTATGTCTATATATATATATATATATGTCTATATACATATATATATATATGCGCTATAGACATAGCATATATGTTATGAATCTGTTAATACTCTGGCCTCAAGGTTATGCTATCAATGGCAAAGAATTTTCTTTGATATTGAAAAAACAGAAAGATCTGAAGGGGAGCAGAAAATTATCATCAAGCTTTTCCTTCACTCTTCCCTTTTTCCGTGTTCTATAAGCTTTAGCTTCAGGGGAAAAAAAAACCCTGATATCTAAACTCTGCCTTCATTTTTTTCCCTTACTATATAATTTGATACCAGATCATACATTCAAAGTTTGAAACATAACAGACTAAAATATTTCAGAGCTAGAGATGTTCTTTTGTGTGAGAGAAAATATTAATGAGAGAGACCAAGAAGAGACATGTGCGTAGGTTACTCTTTAACCATTAGCAATCTGTATCATGGTCATATCCACAATGGGCCTGTCCACTCTGGTTTAAAATCTCCCTCTGGAAGATGGCACTTGGGCTGGGTTGAGGAAGGGACAGGGTAGATAACATTTTTGCTTCATTTCTCTTATTTTAAATTCTGATCCCATTTATAAGTCTTTATATCTTCCTCCCCACTCATTTTTCCTTGAAAAAATGTTTTATTTGGACTTATTTTCAATGAGTAAAAACACTAAGAAAGAATAGATTAAAAGGAAAAGTGAATGGGGACTAGAATAATAGAGGTTAACTAAATACTGTTGGCATTTGCTGGTGCCAAAGAATATATTCTGCAGATGTGTTTGTATATTGTCATTTGCTAGGCAATGAACTCTTTGTTCCACAAGGCAAGAGCCTAAAATCTCTAGTCCAAAATGCCAACCAGTTCCTAGCTCCACAGCTGTCCTAGCTTCCCAGAGTGGCAATGTATTTGTTATTCTTGATTTCTCAGTTTTCTGGTGACTTTCTTACCCTTAGTTATTCTGAAAAACAAGAACCCTGGTTGGTTAATGTGCCTCCTACTCAGCCTAGGAAAATGCTACAACTGTGTGTTTCAGGTACAATAAAGATGGGGGAATTTTACCCTGCTTCTGTGTGGTAGAGGGGAGACAGAGAAACGAAAGGGAAAGAATTAAGTCTTGGAGAAGGTTGTTTTCCGGTGCGTGAAGACCCCATCACAAGGTGGAGAGTGGAATGATGGTTCCCAGGCTGACTCTCAACTCCATGCTCTCAGAAAACTTCATTCACTGGGATTGTAACCTCAGAAATATTTCAACCTCCATTTGTTTTATAAAGGATTTCCCCAGCCAACTGCAATCGAGGTGACAACTTCCTAATGGAATAAAGTTTGCAACCTTAAAATTAATGACTCCTCCTTGCCCATCTAAATCACTAAAGACATTTTCACTATACAACGTTTACATTATAGGATGTGAACCTTTAGTCCTGGGCGTGGAGTCAGCAGATGAGGCTTCGAGGGCTGGCTGTGCCCCTTGTGGAACTTGTTCAGGTCACTTAACTCTCTAAATTATTTCTAAGGTTACATCCAACTATAAATAAGGACTGTATGATTCCTAATTTTAATACTAACCTAATTTTGAATATCTTAAAAATAGCAATGAAAAGCTTTAGGATTTGGGTCATCTGACTGAGATTTAAGACTTTCTCTATAACTTACATGATGATCTTAGCCAATGAATTTAACTTCTCCAAAACTCTACTCACGTATAAACAGACATTATAAATTTTTATTTGCTCAAACTCATGTGCTTTTTAAAGACGCAAATAGGATCCTATATGGAAATAATACATAATTTGTAAAGGGATACATTTGGAGTAATGTTAAACATTAGCAACATTAATAATAATAATGGTGACAACTTACTGGGCATTTTCTTTCAAGAGGCATTATGCTAAAGGCTTTATTCATCATTAGCTCATTTAAACAGCCTCATATCTAATTTTTCAGAGGGTGAAACTGAGGCTCAGAGAAGTTAAGGAATATGGCAAAGTCGGTAAGAGGCAGAGTAGCGGTTCAGGTCCAGGCCCTCTGGGTAGCTGAAATTCTAAATAAGAGCAGAAACAGCACTAGACAGAGATTTCAGTCTTAACAGATTTTGTCTTACTACTTGACCATTTCTGATCCTGGCCGCTTCATCTCTCTGAATTTCAATTTTCACATAAATAATAGAGTGATTTTAAAACTTACCTTACCTAGCTCTTAAAATTCTAATGAGAAAGAATCTAGTTTACATTGCTTTGAAAACTATTAAGAAGATGGATAAAAATAAGGAACATAGGAAGTGGTGGTAGAAGTAATCACAGCAGCAGAAGTAGCAGTGGCAATAGTAAAAGCATTAGCAGAGTTATTTATTTATTTATTTTTGGTCTCCATTCGAGATAAAAATTAGAAACTCCATTGTTCTTAGGCATCTTCATGTTTAATTTTAAAAAAATCTAAATGATGCTTAGAAGAGTACAAAATATCTAGAACTAGCTCATTAAAGGTTTTCCGGGTTTTTTATTTTGTTTTGTTACATGGAGGAGGATTGCTATTATTAAATCTGAACAACTGTCTATTTTTTCTGTTCTGCAACAAAAATGTTTTGAGTCCTATTTTTTGCAATTTCCGGGATGGGTGAGGAAGGTGGGAGTGGTAGAGGGTAGGCTTTACTCTATTATACAATAGCACACATCCGCACTAATACCCCATTTCCATGAGTCAACACAAACATTCTACAATGAACAATATTAGTATACAGGGAAGGGATTCTGCACCTGGTGCTGATTTTTGTGGACTCCAGATGCGTCTGCACAGAATCACAAGACCAGCAGTCAAAGGAAATGCAAACTGCACAAGGGAGGAAGATAAAAAAGACAGCAGGCTCTTCCCTTTTCTCAAAAGCAAAAGTGACAATTCCATTTTATTTTACCAACAAACTTGCAAATGTTAATGCAGTACCAGGCTTTTGCAATTATCCAAGTCTCTTCTGATGTAGTGTTTTTTTGTTTTTTTTTTTATCTCCTTAAGTTGAACATCTCTATAGATTGTCATATTTATTCCATTAATAGATTTGCACATATTCTTCAGGAGGAAACAGACTAAAAATTGGGGTAGTTCTGGACGGAAATGCAAAGGAAGGGTAAGGATGAAATAGAGAAAAGAATCCAGCATGATTGAGGATGATGAGTTGAGTAATATTTAGAATCCAGAAAGGACAAAACGCACTTGGAACACCATGAACTAGGACTGAAACTCAGGACTGAACAAATTCTATTTAGAGCTGACCTAAGCTTGATGATAATTCAAACTCGACATCCAGAGACCGGAGGCAGGGTGGAAGAAAATGACGCTGGAACTGAGGAGATGGGTTTTAAGGATGCACTTGAAAGAGGAAGGATCATTTCCTCATTCTCATCTAATTGCAGTCTAAGTCCTCATTTCTTAGCCCACACAGATTTATTTAGGCACATCATCTTTAAGGCACTGTATGTGGCCCTGCAGAGAGTAGGTAGGGAAGAAGCATATTGCTCCACCCCACAAGGAGATACAGTGTCATGTGGAAATAAGATGAACTTCCAAATGTTTATAATTACAGTAGGGAAAAACCACAAGAGAAACAGAGGGAAAAGTACCATAGTGAGTGTGAAGGAGAAAGGCAGGTGGGTTTAGGGTCAGAGGTCTGGGTTCTCTCCTGTCCTTACTTATGCTCTAGGCATTTGGCCGCCCTGACCCTCCAAAATGAAGATAACAATGAAGATAATAATAATGGGGCCATTTCATGGTGGTATTGAAAGTGCTGGTGAAAGTGGTTTATAAACTGAAACCTTAGGCTTCCATCTTCCTTATGGGGGGTTAATTGGGGTTGACACAGGGAGGGAGAAGGCATAATCTCTGATTGCACAGTATAGCATTTACCCTCTGCAAGAAAGCAACAGAAGCTTGTGAACTTTTCAGGTTAGTTTTTTTCAGACCAGCTACATCCACATGCATCTATCATTCTTAAATCTCTATTCATTTTCAAATAGTTGATTTTAAAAGAGAACCCAGTTTATTTTAAACAAGGCAATTAACTGAGTCAATATAGTTTGTCATTTTCCTTAATACTATAGACTACACCACAGTAGGATATTTATGTTTTAGGATGTATTAAAAGACCCTAAGCAATGAAGGGTATCATTAGGCAAAAATGCCATGCATTCATGTACATGTAAATATACACATATCTATGAAACATATATATCACGGATTTTAAAAAGTAAGTAAAGTAGGTAAGAGAGTCTTTTTCTGAGATCTAAATTATAAATGCTGACAAAGAAATATTAGGCTCAATTTAAACAGAATTAACCCCAAATGCTAGTAATTTTTAATAATGGGTATGCCTTCTAAAGGCAGACCTCATAAAGTTATGATGACAAAATGATACATTTAAGACAAGGCTGAGAAGAAATTTGAGAAGGTTTGAGAGATTGGCAAATCTCCCCGGCCCCCTATCTTTTGCAAAAGATTGAAAGCTCAAAATGAAGCAAACCTGGAATGATAACTTGGCTATGTCTATAGGTCTATTTGTGTGATGGCGGACTGGGAGGAGCAGATACTAGAATGGAGAAAGGAGTATTCTGCAGATTTGGGAAATTGAATTCAAGGGTCCCTTTTGCCATATAGGTTTGTCCCCTGCACTTACACATTCCCACCCACTATGATTATTTAGTCAAGGTTTATTGTATTCTCCAGATGGACTTGAATAGAAATAATTTATGAGCTCAATATAGACAAAGCTCATTATGAAAACTGCCATGCATTTAATGGAATTCCTGGAATTGGAGACTCTCCTTATTTGGTTCATTCATTTCTCTCACCAAACACTCTTCATTGTACCAGGCATTGTAATAGGCTTTGGCAATAGACATATCTCTATAGTTGAAGAGTTCAAACAGGAAAATAAGAACACAAACAAATGTTAGTTCCTTTCTAAAAAGTGCTTCCCTTTCTCCTTCACTCTAAGAAGTTACAATATAATTAAAGATATGGATTAAAAAAAAAAACAATAAAATGGTAGGTGGTAAATCAGGTATTTACAAAGAACCAAAAAGGGAGAAAATAACTCTGCCTGATCAGAAAAGGCTCCTAAAAGGAGAAGATACTTGAGCTTCACGAGGAAGAGAATACTCTCCGTGATAATGGGAAGAAACTAGAGTTTGATAAAAATGGAAGAAGCAAACTGTACACACCAACCTCTCCTTCAGAGCAGAATTATTATAACCTAATGAGGTTTAGAAAGCTTCCCACCATTAGTTTTTTAAACTCCTTGCAAAAATTACATAACTTTTGTGTCTTCAACTGTCAAGATCCACTTATAGAGATCCAACTAGAAAACAGTGGTTCAATGAGAAGGACTTCATATATGGAAACAATATTTGAAATATTTAAATGATCCCTATGTCACAGACAAAAAAAATATGGTGGCATCTAACTTGAGTCACCCAGATAACTTGAATTTTAAAGCTTTATTCCAATATGATTTATTGACAGAAGCATATCTCTTAGATTTCTGCATCAGAAATAATGTTTTTCTTGAAGGATTACAAATAATTTTTAGTAGGGATAAATTTTTAAGAATATTCTCTCATTCCTAATAGATTAGCTCAATGTCTCAAGATAGAGATAATTAAAAGAATCAAAGATTTTAATATTCTTCTTCCAATTTCTATTTGCCTCCATCTCAGCCCATCAAAAGTAGCTAGCCTGGTTCCTCTAGTGGGATAAAGTAGAAGTAGAAACATTATTTCCTCACCATAAAAGCAATGACACTGACTCCCTTTAAATTAATTCCCTTTAAATGTCATACATTTCCATAAGCCATGTTTACAAATCTTTAAATACTCTTCTAAAGCAACTGGTCTACTAAATAAACAATCACATTTCTCGAGACAGGTTTTACAACTGATTTGACTTGGGCAAGCAAAGAATGGAAATTTAAGATCTAACTTTTAGCTTCTTATTCTATGTATCAAACCCAGGTCCAAAAGACATTCAACCCATTCTAAGTGGTTTTGGGGAAAAAAACAACCAAGAAATATACATTTCAGGTTATTTCAAATATTAGTATAAAGAATATCAATATTGAGCCTTTTCTTTAATACATGTTGTTATTAGAAATTACTATCTTTAGTGGGATGAATTTGCTTGGGCTGCTTTTTATTCTTTTATTCCATGATCAATATTTTGGCCATATTAAGATGTCAAATTTCATACAGGGGAAAAACAGAAATATGCTTAACTGAAACAAGAACTACAGAGAAGTTCTTGTTTTTAAACATATAGAAGACATGCCATTTCCTCTAAAGATACAAAAGAGGAAAAATATGGGGAGGGGAGACCAAAAATTCCCTAGGAAAATCAAAGAAAATTTTCCTTACCGGAATGAAAGCATGTTGCATGGCTTGTTCACATTGTTTTAAGGAAGCAATAGTATCCCACAAAAGCTGATAATTCTCAGCCCGGGAAGCACTTGGCCGTTGCATAGCGAAAGCTGGTAACACTCAAACTGAGCTCAAAGAACCCAGTTGAAGGAAAAAAAAAAAAAAAAAAAAAAAAAAAACCCTGCAGATCTGTTACATAAACTTCTTAATTAGATCTGCTATACAAACTGCTATCTTAAGACTTAAAAAAAAAAAAGTTAATCAGAACATTTCTTTTGGGGGATAACTGGGCATGACTTGAACAGAGACAGATGTTTCCATTGGGAAGGATTTTCATTCCCACACTTGTGAAAAGCAATTCCTTCAGCGTTTCCCCTGTTTTCACACTGGTCTGGCGAAACTGTACATACCATAAGTGTGGAGGGGAAGAAGTAGGAGGAAGAGAGATGCAAAAAATATTTCTACCAAAAGATTTGGGTGGCAGTCCGTGGAAGGAGAATTTGAGTAGCTTGTGAAAAGTAATAAAATCGAAGGGAGTGGGTTACATTCACAAACACACATGCATGCACACACATATGTACACACACATACACACACATATATATACATACATAGGTGTCTGCACTTGTATGCTGTGTGAGATATACAACTCACATACGTACATGTATACTTAGAGTGTCATTTAATATGTGCAAATCTCCTCTCAATTTAGTTAAGATTAGACCTACAGTTAGACCTATACTTTATTTACTGAGTATTACAGCCTTTAGTAAACTAAAAGCTTTGTTTATTTGGGATTATCCCTAAAATCTAGCCAGAACTTTAATGGGCACACAATACAATCAGCTGTTAAACCTTAAAAATTAAGAGGAATTAGAGGACCTTTGCATTGCTTTATGTTCGGAGAAGTGTCACATTTATTTCTTGTTCTAGATATAATTTCTTTAGCTAATACAAGGAGATCATGCCCTTAAATATTCTTGGGTCTTGAGGTGTGTTGCACAGATCTGGAACAGGTTAATTCCAAAGACTTATGCTTGCATACTTTAAAGACAGAAAGGCTAGTATAGGCAATAAAATATGAGTGACAGAATTTAGGGACAGATTCTGAACATTCCTTCAACTAAGACAAGAGCCCAGAAAGTAAAGGGGAGTCTTCAATAGCCTCTCCAATCCCTGTGGCACTGCTGAGGTTGGGGGTGAAGTATCTTGAAAGAAAGGGCTGAGAATTCAAAAGTTCCAAAATAATCCATACTCTAAGGGCTAGTTTCACAGCCAACAATGGAGATATTTATTTAAGCATTCTCAAGAGGTAAGGGGCAAAGTGAGGGAAATAGCATTAACAAAGAAACTGTGCATTTAATTGACCTAGGAATTCCATGATTGGACAAAACAAGGTACAAATTGTAGGGAAAAGTTTAATAACATGAATGAAGGGTTTTGCTAATTATTCTGGGGAGAGCTGCATGATTTGGGTTACCTAGTTTTTCTGCCTTTGTACCCTGGCGAGGGTGGAAATCTGTTAATACGTTCTAATGACCTTGTGGTGTGGAAGTCCCAAAGGCTGATACTAGCAAAGTATTTGCTCTTATCTCAACTACTTTTCAATTTTGAATTGAAGGAATTGGAAGTAAAATTTATCTTTTAAAATTCCTATCTGTGCTAATTTGTAGGAAGATTGTTTTCCTTAATATTTCATGAGCACACACCATAAGGCTATTGCCATTAGACAGTTTGTTTTTCAATATCAATTCAACCCAACCTTCTCTTTTTCTCTCATTCATGGTGTTCTTTTGTTCAGCTCACACCCACAGTCCCTCCTCTGCCTTCATTCCTGCCCTTACACTCTCCCATCTGCCCCAGCCACATGCTTTTTTCTCATGTACTGTCGACCAGCCAGCCCACAATTTCCAGAAAATATCCCTTCACGAGTAAATGTTCTATATTTCTTAACAATTAACAGTGAAAAAAATTTTCCATGGTATCCCAGTCTAACCATTCTGGGTGCCTTGAGCAAACCACCATTTTCCCATTATCCCAGATTCCAACCTATTGGTCTTTTGTCACACCTGGGATGACTTTTACCTCTTATTCATCAAGTCCCTTCATTCTTTCATTTAAGCAGTACTTCCTAAAAGATCCTCTTTTCCTTACTCTTTGAAAAAAATGTAGAGAATTCACAGTTTTTAAATGCAGAAGCCCATTCATTCATTCCTTCATCAATCCAACAAATATATCAAGCACCCCTTATGTACTATTCTTTTTGATAGTACTATGGCCAAGCAAATATATCAGATGTTGATTCTACCTTGAAGGAGCTTAAAGTATAATAAAAGGGATAATACATGGACACAAACAACATAAAGACAAGTTAGAAAAATGGAAGGTGCCATAAAAAAGGTAGCACAAATTATTCACAAAACAATGAGAAAGAGGAAATTATTTATGTTGGGGAAACTGGGGCAGTCTCATGGAAGATTTCATTTTGCTATAACTTGAAGTTAGGTAGAATTTGGACATGCAGAGATGCAAAGGGACATTCCCAAAGAAGGGAAGGAGGAGCAAAGCCACAAGTTGGGAAAGTAGAGGACATTGGTGGTTGGTGTGATAGGAACATAACACCAAGTAAAAATCTGAAAACCAATGAGTACCCAGCTTAATATTGAGATATAGCCTGGAGTCAAGGTTATTCTTGAATGGATACTCAGTAGCAGTAGTACACTATTCCTAATGCTAACCAATCTTAGCTTTAACCAGCCTTAGAGAATTGATGGGCATAAATACAATGAAACTCTTTAAATCTCTGGGAGTGATAAAGTCTATATATTTATTTGCCACTTTAAAAAATAGGCACATTGATATAGTTTTAGAGGCTTTAGGTGGCTCAATCATTTAGGTAATGTTATTTAATTACTTAGTGATTTGATTATATAGTTTTTATTAAGTACACACCATGTTTTACACTTACCCAATTATTTTTATAAGTTCTAATACCCGTTACCTTCGGAATTCAGATGGGGCCTGTGATGGTTAGGCTAATGTGTCAACTCGGCCAAGTAGTTGTGTCCAGGTGTTTGTTCCAGCAAGCACTGGGCTAATTGTAATACAAGAGCATTTATGGACTTCAATCACCAGTGAGTTTACTGCGTGGATGGCTGATTACATCTGCATCAATCAGGGAGATTACATTATCAATGGGTGGTGCTTTTACCCAATCAGTTGAATGACTTAAAAGTGGAAGTGATTTCAACATTCAGAGAGATATTCCCAGCTCGTCGTTGGACAGGCAACTTCTCCCAGAGACTCATCAACGACCTTTCATCGGGCTTTCATCGGAGCCCCTGGTTTGCAGCTTGCCTGAGGAACCTGGACTTGTGAGTCCCCACGGTCGCATGAGAGACTCTTTTAGAGTTCCATATTATTCACAGATATCTCCTGCTGATTCTGTTTCCCGAGAGAACCCTGACTAATACAGGGCCCATCATAAATCTTACCCAATCACATATTAGACTTACTTCAGTTTGGTTCAATTTAGTATCTATTGAGCTCTGCTATTGCAAGCACTATTCCAAAAAATTGGGAATACAAGGATAAATATAAAACATATACACTCCTCTATTTGTCTTCAATTACCCACTAAGCATTCATTTGCATCTGCCCTTGGCACATGCTTGATATGTAATGGGCACCACTTTTCTGTTAAACACTCAGTTTCTGGGTCATATGTCTTTGATATCTAAACATATTGCGATGCTTTAACTTTGATTGCAGGCCTTAGAATGTCAAAAACTTCTTTTTGTATGTTGGTATAGCCATGCACAGACAGGTCTCAATTTGAATGCTTCCTGTTGGCGATTGGTTTAAATGCAACTTTATGGCATTGCCACTTCCAGTCAAGCTGGATTAACAGGGATTGGATTTACCCTTAAAGCAAACAAACAACTGAACAAAATAAATGAAAGAATGGATTTCAAGAAATGGACATCCCCACAGTAAAGAACAGTGAACTCTGACTGACAGGAAACAAACGAGGTAAGTCCTACGATTACCCCATATTACAGCCCTGAGACTTTCCAGGCCACTTTGCAGGGAGGTGGCATACTGGCAGAGGTCAGGGGACTCGCTGAGTTGAGGAGATATAGTTGGCTGTTTGGAGAGATCAAGTCATCAAGGAAAAATAGAGAAATCAACAATTATAGTCAGAGATTTCAATACCCTTCTCACAATAATTGATAGGACAAGTAGACAGAAAATTTGCAAGGATACAGAGGACTTGAACAAAACTATCTATCAATTTGAGGTAATTGATACTCCACCCAACAACACAGAATACACATATTCATTTTGGGTGCAATGGAATATTTATCAAGATAGAACATATTTTGAGCTATAAATCAATTTCAATAGAAATTAAATGTAAGTGCAACAAATGTAAGATATGGGCAATAGTTAGTAGCAATATTTTGATGATGCTGTTTCACAGTTTGTAACAAATATTTCACAACAATTCAAGGTGTTGGTGGTGGGGTGATATATGGGAGCCTTATATGATGATATGCATGTTTGTTTTGTAAGTTCACAACTTTCAAAATATACACTGGTTTATTTATGTGCATGCATGAATGATGTACTTCAACAAAATTTTATTTAAAAAATTAAGTGGATTCAGATCACAGGAACTATATTATCTAAGAACAATGAAATTAAATTAAAAATCAATAATAGAACAATCTCTGAAAAGTCCCCCCAAATATTTGAAAATGAAATAATATACTTTAAAATAACCCAAGGATCAAAGAGGAAATCAAATGGAAATTAGAATGTATTTTGAATTAAATGAAAATATAAACACAACATATCAAAGATTTTTGGATACCCCTAAAGTAGTAGCTAAGGGGAAATATACAGCACTGAACACCTATATTTGAATAGAAGAAAGGTCTTAATTCAATTACCTCAGTTTCCACACTAAGCAACTAGGCAAAAGAAAACAGTTAATTAAATTCAGAGTAAGCAGATGAAAGGAAATAATAAAAAATAAAATCAGAGAACATAATATAGAAAATCAATGAAATGAAAAGCTGGTTTTTAGAGAATATCAATAAAATTGAAGCCTCTAGCAAGACTGATCAGAATAAAAGAAAGTCACAGATTACCAAACTCAGGAATGAGAACAGTGACATCACTACAGATTTTACCTTATAAACATCTTTATGCCAAAAATTTGACACATTAGGTAAAAATGGAAAAATTCCTTCCAGAGCTCACACAAGAAAAAAACATAAGTAACCTAAATAGGTAAAGCACATATTCATTAAAGATATTGAATTTGTAATTAAAATTCTTCCCACCAAGACAAAACCTTCCCACCAAGTGAAGCCTAGATGGCTTCACTAGTGAATTCTACCAAATATTTAAGAAAGAAATAATAACTATGCAAACTATTTCAGAAAACTGAAAAGAAGGGAATACTTCCCTATTCATTAGCATCACCCTAATACAAAACCAGAAAAAAATATTACAGGAAAACTGCAATATGTCCAGAGATAAAAACTGGAATAGAAGAAATAAAATTATCCTTATTTACAGATGACATAACTTGTCTATGTAGAAAATCTGATGAAATCTACAATACTGATAAGTGAGTTTAGCAAGATTCCAAAGTCAAGGGCAATATATAAAAATTAATTATATTTTTATATACTTGTAACAAACAAATGGAAATTGAAATTTAAAAAATACCATTTGCAAAAAGATAAAAATATGAAATACTTTGGGATAAACCTAACAAAAGCGTGTGCAAGGACTATACACTGAAAACTATAACATTCCTGAGAGAAATTAAAGAAGACATATATTTGGAATGATATTCAAAGTTCGAGGGTAAAAAGACTCAACATTGTTAAGATGTCAAGGCTCTGAAAAATTGATCTGTCAATCAATGCAACCCCAGTCTCAATTCCAGCAGGCCTGGTTTTTTTTTCTTCTTGGAGAAATTGATGAGCTGATTCTAAAATTCATAGAAAAATTCAAAGGACCTAGAAAAGCCAAAATAACTTTGAAAATTAAGAATAGAATTGGAGGAAAAACATTATCTGATTTCAAGACTTATTATAAAGTTAAGGTAATCAAAACTGGCATAAATATATAAATAGATCAATGGAACAGAAGAGAGAGTTCAGAAATAGACCACACATATATAAACAACTGATCTTCAACAAAGGTACAGGGGCAATTCAATGGAGTAAGAATAATCTTTTTAACAAATGATGCGGGAACAACTGGATATTCATATGAAAATTAACAAACTTAATTCATGCCTAATACCATATATTAACTCAAAAGGGATTACAGACCTATATGCAAAATTTAAAACTATAAAACTTCTAAAATGAATTATAAGAGAAAATCTTTGACCTTCTAATAGCTGTAACACCAATAGCACAATCCGTAAAAGAACAAATTGATGGACTGGATATCATCAAAATAAAAAATTTATATTCTTTGAAAAACACTGTTAAGAGAATGATAAGGCAAGCCATAGAATGGAAGAAAATATTTGCAAATCATATTATAAAGATCTTGTTTCCAAATCACATAAAGAATTCTTAAAACTAAATAATAATAAAATAAATATCCTATACAAAATGGGCAAAAGATTTAATCTGGCATTTCACCATCCAAGTATCAAATAAGCAAGTGAAAATATGATCAACATTATGAGTTATTAGATAAATGAAAACTAAAACCAAAATGTTAGGTTTATCCCAAAGTATTTCATATTTTTATCTTAGCATACTTATTAGAATGGCTAATATAAAAAAGACTGACCATGCCAAGTGTTGGCAAGGAAGAAGAATTGGAACTCTCATACCCTGCTGGTGGGAATGTAAAATGGTACAACTTCTTTGGAAAACAGTTTAGCAGTTTCTTAAAAAGTTAAATATATACCTACCATATGATTTAACTATTCCACTCCTATTTATCTACCCAAGAGAAATGAAAGTTTATGTTCATTCAAAGACTTAAAAATATTCATAGCAGCTGTATAGCCCCAAACTGAAAAAATCAGTAGATAAATAGATAAAAAGTTGTGATCTATTCATACAATGGAATACCATTCAGCAAAAAAAAAAAAGGAATGAGCTATTGATGTCCGCAATGACATGGAGGAATATCAAAATAATCATGCTGAGTGAAAGAAGACAGACAACAAAAGAAAAAAATACATACTAGGATTCCATTTATATGAAATTAAACATGTTTAATGACAGAAAGGAGAAGAGCAGTTGTTTGGGGATGGGGCAGGAGGGCAGAGAGAGGTAGGATGGAGAGATTACAAAGGGGCAGGAATAAATTTTGGGGCAATGGATATGTTCATTTTCTTGAATGTGGTGATAGCTTCATATATCAAAACTTATTGGGAAGCAGATGTAGCTTAAGTGATTGAGCACCTGCTTCCCATGTATGAGGTCCCAGGTTCGATACCCCGTGCCTCCTAAAAATAAAACAAAACAAATGACAGAACCAACTCTCACTAGGGAGCGGATGTGGCTCAGTGGTTGAGCACCTGATTCCTATGTACAAGGTTCTGGGTTCAATCCCCAGTACCTCCTAAATTAATCAATCTTATCAACTTATACATCTTAAATATTTGATATTTAATGACTACCAATTATATTTCATTGAAACTATTTTTAAAATGTAGAAGGTCTCATGCATCTGGGTCTTATCCTAAGTGACAAGCTCTGTGATCCTTTAATGTTATAATCTTATAACTCTATCCATCTCCCTGGTGAGGTCAGGGGGTAGAGTACCAGAAAGCACTGATCTTCTAGAGGAGAGAAAAGCAAAAGACCTGGATAAGTTCAACCAGGGGAAAGGCCAAGATTTCAAAATCCAAGAGCCTTATTCACTGAACTGTTTTTCCTGGTGTCATTGTCCTATTTTGGGGGTTTGGTAGGATTTTCACTTTTTATTCTTGCCCTAATTAGCTATAAGATCTTGGTTCAGCCATTTTGCTTTGACAAGCCTCAATTCCTCATCTATAAAATGAAGAGGTTAGACTCAACCATCTCTCAAATGTCTTTCAGAACTACAATGCAATGATTTATGGATATACTTTAATCCTAACAAACCCATTTGCATCTCAACCAAGCATTTACAGGTGTGGCCCTAAATTTAGCAAAGGTATCCTATATAATTTTGAATCATGAACTATGTCTTATACACTAGAAATTTCTCTCCTGTAAAACAGTAAACTCTCTAAGAACAAGTTTCTCTTCTTAAAATTAGTGGTTTCTTCATAGTATTTAAAGTTCAAAGCATACATAGTTGTAATAATGACAGCATACTTGGTATTAAAATGATAATTTAAAAAAGTAAGCATCTTGCTGCTAAATAAGTACTTTCTCTTGCAACACCTTCCTCACCTCCTTGAAGAAATTATTAAGAATTTACAGATAGATAAATAGGCTCATAAAGACTAATACAACTTGCTTCACCACTTACTGTGTGGAACTTGGGCAAGTTACTTAGTTTCTCTGTGCCTCAGTTCCTTATCTGTAAAATGGAAATAATTATAGTACTTACAGTATTTTTGAGGATGAAGTGAGCTAATATTGTAAAACTTTGTAGAGCAGAGCTTGGCATATAGTAAGCACTGTATTAGTGTATAATTATTAATTTATTTTAATGTAATTTAATTAATAAATAAGCATTAAGTAATAGAACTAGGATTACATTCAGGCTTTTGGCTCTAAGTCCAATAGACATTTGACCAGATGATCAGTACATTCATTTTTCCTGACTACTACCACACCCCAGTTTAAGTATGTATCCTCTTCATGTTCTCTCCTCCAAACCTGGTTTCATTCTTTTGTAGTTCTCATACCTAATTGAAATATATTTCTTTATGTTTTAATTTATAATTTATATTTATTTACTGTATTAGCCAAAGGGGTTCTGATGCAAAATACCAGAAATCGGTTGGTTTTTATAAAGGATATTTATTTGGAATAGAAGCTTACAGTTACCAGGCCATAAAGCTAAGTTACTTCCCTCACCAAAGTCTGTTACCACATGTTAAAGCAAGATGGCTGCTGACATCTGCTAGGGTTCAGGCTTCCTGGGTTTCTCTCTTCTTGGGGCTTGCTCGTCTCTGGGCTCAGCTCCTCTGCTAGCTCCACAAGGCCAGCTGTAGACTATCAGGCAAATGGCTTGTTTCTCTTCCCAGGGCCTTCTCTCTTTCCTCACGACTAAGGTCCTCTGTGTGCTTACTTCCTGGGACTCTAGCTCAAAAACTCCAGTCTCCCTTCTTGTGGTGTGGTTTCTCTGTGAGTCTCCACCCACCAAGGAGGCAGGGACTCAACATCCTACTGATGTGCCCCAATCAAAGCCTTAATCATTATTTAATCAAGTAAAAGCAAAACCTCTGAATCCACTATAATCTAATATGCCCAGAAGAAAAGACCAGTTCACAAACATAATCCAATATCTATTTTGGAGTTCATAAATAATGCTAAACTGCTACAATTACCAAACAGTAAACTCACAGAGCAGAAGCCAATGTACAGTCAGCAATAGCCCAGTACCAGGAATACCAAAGACTCTTTCAACATTTGCTTGATATCATTATTATCAAAGGGGCCTAAAAGAGCTAAAAGCTAATTAGAAATTCAAAAACATAGTATATTTCCCAGGATCTTCTGTATATATAAAAATCTACAATGAACTTGCTCATGGCTCTTATTATAAGGAAAAACCGACATCTGATCCATTTTCTCTCAAGAGAGACAAAGTGACACTTCTTTATGGTCTCACATGGCAAGACTCACAGGACTGTACTAGGGTAAAAGGGTAAATGAACCTTTACTGTATGCAGGAGTTTCCCAGGAGGCATGATATGACTATGGTACATCCAAATTCATGCACTATAATAGAGTGCTATCTATTCAATCAGTCTATCAGTCAGTGACAGTTGAAACATGCATAGGAGATGCAAGTCATTGGATTAGATGCTTTGCAGAGTCTTTGGACTTACAAGCCCAGTACTATAAGGAGAGAAAGCAAAGTGATCCCAGAAAAGCTGATTGAAGCAGGCAGGACACGGGTCTTCTTTGAACACTGTTCTATCAGACATATCACAGCATTTTCAACCTCAAGCCAGGATTAAAGCCAGAGCTAACTCCAAGACAACCATGAGGCAGGTGAAGTCTATCTTCATCATCTTTTCCCCCTTCAGCAGCCCTCAGCCCTTCTTCCCTGGACTCTCCTGACATAAAGAAAGCTTCCTCATGGACTCCCTTATTGGACAGTGTTAAGAATTTAATATGTCTTTTGCCCCACTTGCTTTATCAATCCTTTTGGAAGGCAGGCATCAATCATTTCCATCCTTTTATCCCCAGTCCCTAGCACACTGCCTGACACATAATGGGACAGGAGAAGTTTGTTAAATAAATGAATGAATATGAAAAGTACTATACTCCATGTTGATAGCAACAGGGATTTCTTACATTTGCATTTTTTATTGGCAAAGCACTTTCACAATTGGGCATTCTCTTTTCTCTTACATTTACCCTTGCCCTATTCACACAGTTGTTACTATTAGTATGGCAAAGACTCTCATTTATATTCCTGGTTCAGATTTCTATTCTGAATCAGATATCCTGCTGCCTGCTGGTCATCTCCACTCAGATATTTCACAGACATCTCAGACTTAACATCTTCAAATCTGAACTCCGATTCTCCTGTCTCTCCCACAAATCTGTGTCTCCTTCATGTTCCTATCCAGTAAATGCCAGCTCCTCCCATTTAGTTGCTCAAGAAAGAAAACTGGGAGCTACTCAATGCCACCACCACCATATCCACTGCATTATGGCTCTCTGGGCACTGCCTAATCTGGCCCCGCCTATAAGTAACCTCATCTTGTGCCATCTCCTTACCTTCTCAGCCCCAGGCTGCCATTTTTAGGATATGACAAAGTCTTCTCTCCTGTCAATTTCTATGCAAATGCTTTTTCTTCTGCCTCAAATCTCTGACCTCTTCTCTAGGTTTCTCTCCCACTTATTCTTCATATCTCAGCTGCATTGTGCATTGCAGTTGGCTTAGCAGCATCTCTGTCTTCTACTCACTAGATGCCAATAGCATCCCTTACCCCCTGCCCAGTTACAAGAATCAAATAAGTCTCCAGGCCTTGTCAAACTATCGCCCTAGACCTTGACAGGCCTATAACAGGACCATCCTGTTATAACTTTTTTTTTTTTTTTATGATTTTTGTGTGAGGTTTAGATTACTGTTGATTCCCAAATGAACAATCCCATATGGATAGAAACCAGCTATTTTGTTCACCATTGTGTCACCTGTAAACACACAGTACCTAAATGTAAATGTGAAGATGTGTCAAATAAATGGATGTCTTTGAGTTTCCAAAACTCCTATGGAGTATGCACAGCCAGAATCAGCACTTCCATTTTTAAACCAAGGTAACAGATACACTGAGTGGTTAAATGACAGCCCCCCAAATCACACTATCATTAAATGGAATATGTAAGACTTGAACCTAGGTTTTTACTGCTCTCCATTCTTCTTGCCAGTATATATCATTCTACTGTCATTGCCATTTTCACCTTCTCAGATTAGTTACCTCCTTCCCTTCCGCGTTCTCCATTGCATTATGTCCTTTCAGTCTATTCAACAGTAATCTCCACCTAGTTCTATCTCAAGGGTTTAGGTACTCAGGGCCACACAGTGGCTTCCAATGATGCTTCAATTTTATGCTTTTAAAAACTCACAGCATATTAAATATAAGAGAGGTGGTTAGAGCTTCTCATCTTGTAATAGGAATACAAGAGGGAAAAATCAATAACTCTCCTGAGTGAATTTGCTTTTCTGGTACTCTTAGCCTTGTGGACCACTCTAGTAAACAGTCTAGGGACAAAAAGGAATAGCACCACAGGTTAAGAGACTCTGATCTTCATGAAAGCATTGAAGAACTGTTAGCTAGAACATGAAAAAGCTCCTAAGGATGCCTGGTTAAAGTTATCTTTTATTTCATGCTGCCAAGTAGAAAAATCTCAAATGGAAATTGAAAGTTTCTTAAATCACACTTTCAGCAATCTTAATGCACTTCGATTTTCAAAGTATTTGAAAGGCAAGATCTATAGAGCAGAGTTATTAAATTTTTTTTTTTCAAAGAAGACATTTTAAAAATGCTTATGTGCCATGATGGCTATCAACAAGGTGGCTGAGTGAGGGCAAGGAACACTGAAGATGAGCGGTAATATGACAAAGAGGTATCCCTGGACCAGGGTGAGGAGCTGTGGTGGTGTCTTTGTGACTGGCCAGTACTTGGTGTTCAAATCCCCTTACTGGCAGCAAAGGGCTAGGGTTGAAATTCCTTCTCCTCTGCAAAAAATTCCTATGCTTTCCCATCAATCCAGGAGGCAGAGAGGGTGATTAAGACTACAAGTTTTGGAGTAAGGATTTCTGGCTTAGATTATTAGTTTAATTTCTTTTTAACTGCATGACCTGAACAGTTTACTCTATACTGTGCCTCAGGTTTCTCCATGTGTAACATGGGTTCGGTAAAGAAATTTACATCAAATGGTTGTTGTGAGGATTGAATGGTTTAATTAACATATCCAGCAAAATACAGTCAATTAATTATTAGCTAATATCTTTTTTCTTTACTCATGCCATCTCCTATTTCTGTGTAATACAAGCTCTGTCTACATCAGATGTTTATCCTATCACTGGTTCATAAGCACCTCTAGGGCCTGATCTCCATTGTGCTGTCATCTTCATGTAAGTATCTCATTTGATTATCACAACAATCCTATGAGGTTGGGATGGTTCTATCCATTTTACAGACAGAAAACTGAGACCCAAACAGGTTGGGATGTGCCTACAATTGTGCAGCTAAATGGTGGCAGGGCCAGGACTAAAGCATTGGTCTTCTTAGGAATGTTTTTCTGCTCTGACTCCATAGAATTTTCACAGATTCAGTTCTTATCTCAACTCATTTAAGATATCAAAATGGTCCTAGAGTGAAGGTCCCTGGGAGTTTGTACTCTCTTTTTTTCCCCTCTAATCAACAGTCTCCACTGGGTAGAAGCTACATGTTTTAGTCAATGCTTGTATAAGCCTCTCTCTCTCTCACTTTTTCTCTCTCCATCCCTCGTTCCCCCCACCCTTTCTTTCTTTCTTTCTTTCTCTCTTTCTCACTCTCTCTTGTTCTCTCTCTCCACACACACACTCAGACCTTATTGGTCTATTTCATATAGAAGGAAAGGACAGGATTAACAATGACTTTGAGGTTTCCAATTTATGCAAGTGACACCTGGGATTGGGTGAGAGCAAATAAGAGATGAGCCTGAGTTACTTGGGGAGGCAAGGGACATGTATTAGATGAAAAAGCAAAAGAATGGAGTTTGAATTAAAATAGATATAGATAGATAGATAGATAGATAGATAGATAGATAGATAGATAGATAGATAAAGAGAGGGAAATGAGACAGTACTTTGTACTAGTAAAGGTTGTAGGCTGTGGACAATAACAATGAGTGAAAAATCTTGCTGGAGAAGGTGAATGGGTCAGAGTCCCTGTTCCATTAATTATTTACTATGTGAATTTAGGAAAATTAGTTAAGCTCACCAAGCATCAGTTTCCTTCCTTGTAAATTATGGATAATAATAACTAGTAATAATATTAATCTCCTTTGATGTGAGAATTGATTGAAATAATTATATTTAACATTTCCTAGAAGACAAGAGAGTGCTAAAATAAGAAATAAATGTTAGCTAGCATCAATATACCATCATTATCATTAGTATTATGAATGCTATCAGGAAGGAGCTAAGCATAGAAGACCTCCAAGGTGAGGGTGACAAGTTTCTATTTGATACTTTAGGCAACAAAAAGCAAGTATTATTGAGAAGATATTTTGACAGTTATCTGTTACACTACCAGAGAGGTAAGCACTATAGATACAGCGAGCTCAGGTTGGATTCATTTCCAAGAATAAGGTAGAACAGGAGATAAACACAAGGCTCAGAGTCATCAAAAGCATTGATCGCCAGTGACCATGAGGCCCGGGCCTATTCACCCCTAAAGGAAGTTGTATGTAGAATGGTAACCTATTAATAGAAAAAAACTCAAATTAAACTAACTAAACCCTTTGAAAATGTACTCTGAAGTCAAAACAGTGATATGTAAACTCTTCCAAAGTCAAAAGGCCAACACCATAATCACAATAATGGTTTCTGCCAAAACAAGCCTTGCAATATTGGTTCCACTGAACTACTTTGGTGTGATTAAAAGTCAGTTAACATAGAGTCTAAGGTGAGTGTCTTGTAAAGTACATCTTGTTGGATAATGTTTCTTTTTTTTAATCTATTTGGCCAATTTGTCTATTTTGATTGGGGAGTTTAATCTCTTAACATTCAGTGTTACTACTGATAAGACAGGGCTTATTTCAGTCATTTTGACCTTTGTTTTTTCTGTGTCGAATCATTTTTATCTCTCTTTTCCAAACATTATTAATGGTTGAAGCTTTTGTGATATTCAGTTTTATAATGCATTGAAACAAATATTACTCATGAACAGAAAACTGTTTTGTGGACTGTACAATTCTTTTTGGATCAGCAGTCTCTCTCCATGAAAAAGTCAAAAAGCTAGGCCCTTAATTATGTCATATGCTTTTGGATGTCCTTTTACTCAGCAATAATTTCACTTAAAAAACATTTCAATGAACACCAATTTAACAGAAACTGTCACCTTTCCTTTTATAATAGAATGAAAACTGCTGTGATGAAGTTTCTAATCGTTATATCTAATTAAAAAGTTAATCCTTAGATTTCTCATTTTTAAGTTCTTTCAAATATAATAAAAGACTTTTTCTTTCAGAATTAGGAGACAAAAGCATAGTCATTAGGTAAGATTATTTCTGCGGTAAAGCCACAAACTTGGAATTGAAGAATATTGGCCTGAGATATAGTGAGGGAATTAGGAAAATTACAAGAATCAACCAAACCTTGGCTGCCTTCTTCCTAATTTTTTTTTTAACTCAGAAAAGAAAACCATTATAACATTGTCAGTGGGGAATTCAAAAGTGAATCACCAATATCGGCCTTCTACATAAACACAGGCTCTGTACCCGGGTCATGGGGGAACATGATGTGACACTCTTCTCATGTGAGAAAGGACAATCTTTCTAGATCCAGAGGTAGTGCTGGAAGGAAGTTTTCTTCCATTAAATAAGCAAGCCTTTACCCCAAGATGCAGACTTATAAACAAATTTTCAATGTCATCCTCTTTCTTCCAGTGGAGAAAGGAGGAGACAATTCCTAGTCAAATATGGGAGATGATCCATGTAGGCATGATGAGAAAGGGGTGGGAAATAGTTCTGAGAACCTAAATGCAAACCGTAGGATTATGAGCAGGTTGCAGCTACCATTTCTACCACCAGCCTGAGGGTTTTAAGGATTTTAGGGAACTGCATGGTGATCAAAAAAAGTCTTGTTTTCCAGTGCCATGTGCTGGAGGGACAGACCCAGGGAGTGATAACCAGATCTAGAATATAGCAAAGCATGTTAGGAGTGGGCTTTCTGCTTTTCTTTAACAAGGATCTTCCAAGATCATTACCAGCAAAGTCTACTCACTGGGATCAAGACTGGTAATGTTCAGTGAGGTAATATTTGCAGCTCTGCAATAAGCAAATGTGATCAGATATCAACTCTGATATAGCCTTCACGGAGCAAAGGGAGCAATCTTCCTAATGGACCATACCTTTACCTCCTAGCAGAGTTCTTTCTATGTTTTTGTCTCTCTGGGAAAGGAGGCATAGAAGATTGAGCACACATTTTTTGCAAAATATTTTCTCATACAGAGACACCTGTTAGGTTTCCTTGACTTCCTCTGCTTTCTGCCTTAACTTTGCATGTTTTCACCATTTCACATTGTGTAATGAAAAGGGATAAGAACATAAAGGCCTTGCTCTGCTCCTCACGAGAGGTGTTTGAACAAGACTAAGCCTCTTGACTTTTGTGAACCTTGGTTTTTCTCTACTGTAAAACAGAGATAATAATCCCCGTTGTGACAGGCTCAGATAAAATAAAAATGTGAAAAAAAGCTTTGGAAACAAAAGAAGTGATTGTTTTTCCATGTCGGAGAAGTCAAAAGGGATTTAGCCTTTATTGAACACCCACCAAGTTCCAGGCACAACACTAAGCTCCTTATGTACTAGACTTTTAATAAAGTAACCCTGTGGTAGAGGTACTGAACACATTTAACAGGTGAGAAAAGGAAGTGGTAGATATATTAACACACCTTGGGTTTCAAAACTTGTAATTTGGCAAGACAGAATTAAATGCAATTTTGTCTGTCTCCAAAGACAGTGCTCAGCTTCCAGAAATTGGGAACTGGTAGCACAGTGGCTAAAGATGCAAGATCATAGAGTGAATTAGCCAGGGTTTGAATTCTAACGTTGCCCGCGCTCACAGCGATGCCACAGCTTAGTTTGCTTATACTTTATTTAAAGTTTTGTTGTCTCATCGAAAAGGAGGCTGGAATAGTGACTGACCCATATAGTTATGAAGATTTTTAGAAAAAATAATGCACATAGAGCACTTAGCAGGATAACTGGCATACAGTTTGCATTTAATACCTGTCAGCTATTATTATTCCATCATTATGATTTTTAATTTCATTAGCAACCAGCTCAGCAAATGATCTAGGGAAATCTCATAATTTCCTATAATTTACTCTGAGCATTCTGAAGATGAGGCAGACTTTATTACATACAATTGAACATTGACTAAAATGATTGGAAGTCACCTGGGTAAATTCAGATAAATTAGATTACAGAACTAAAATCAGATGCAAAGTGAAAAGTTTTGGTCAAGATAATATAGAATGAAAAAATCAAGGATAGAAGATGGAATCTTGCCAAATTAGACTAAATGGACAATGCAAAACTCTTAAAATTAAATATCTTGACTGATAGCTAACTTGTACTCTAACTTCCCAGCTACCCATTAATGTGTGGTATAATCCACATCACTTTACATATTTTAAATGATGTAGAATATGTGCTACCTCATTGAAAAACATTAAAGTCAATATTAAATTGCTATCTCTAAACTTATAAGCCCCATTATATATAAAACAAATTATTAAGCAAGACTATAAAACATTTGTGAATGAATTTTCTTACATTAAACTCTCCTCATGTAATGGTCTCTCTGATTTACATTCTGAAAAAATATATATAATGCCAGTTTACAGATGACCCAAAGTTTACAGAATTACAAGGATTCATGTAAGAACAGCAGGTCAACCTGGGTTTGAATAGCTGTTCTACAGATAATTAGCTCATTAGGAAAAGTTCTTCTAAGAACTTATTTCTTCATCTGTAAAACAGGGGTAATATCTTCAATCTCACAGAGTTGTTGTACAGTTTAGATGAGTTCATAGGGAGAAATTTCCAGTCAAGTTCCTGGGACCTATTAGGTGGTTATTGAAGTAAGTTATCTTCACCTAGTTTCCTGTAATTATTTTGGAGAAGATCTCCCTAAATACTGAATGCCCACACGTTCTGAATTCTATGTAGGTATTGCTGAGGTATAATACTGCCCCTGCCCTTGAGGATTTCACAGACTTGCTAATCATTTCACTAAACTGACATCATATAGTTTGACAGAATGAACACAGGGAGTTTGGGGGAAAAAAACGTTATTAAATCGGCTGGGGGTCTAGGGGTGGATGAAGAATAAGAAGGCCAAGAAAAGCTTCAAACAACAACAACAAAAAGAAATGAGGCTGGATGTGCAGCATAGGAAGGAATTCAGCAAAGACAAGGGAGGAAAGGGCCTTACAAGCTCAGAGTAACAGCATGAGTGATTATTCCTTACTCTGTATGGCTCCAAGTGGCGGGACTTTGCCTATTTCCCCACCCCCAGAAGGAGAAGGGGGTTTTCTGCTGGGTTAATGAAAAAAAAAATGGATGTGTGTATGTTAAGCTCACCTGTTCCTCTTGGAGCTGGGATGGCTACAGGAGTACCAATTCTCTTTCCACTAGGCGATAAGCTTAGCAGGTGTGCCCTTTGCATGTGAAACTGATAATCTAGGAGGCAGAAGGATGTAAATTGAGTTCCTGAGGTGATGCTAGCAAGTCCTCTGGCTCCCTACTACAGCCTTTTCTTTCAATGTACTACATCTGTTTGGGTTTTTTTCATCTCTCTCAGAATCTGGCACTTCTATCTTACCTGGCTTTGATCTTAAGATGAAAAAAAGTTGCTATTTATTGAGCTTCTTCAAACTCCATACAGAGCACAAGTTTAGAAGCATGGTGTGTTCAAAATGTGGCACTTTTTTTTTTCTTTTTCAGGAAAGGAAGGTACTTGCAAAGGGTAGATGGGAAGAAACTGGTTTTGAGATTTAAAGTTGTGCAGTGAATGGGTTATGGGGCTTCTCTGTAACTCTAAGGAATTTTGACTTTATCTTAAAAGTCATTGAAGAATGTTAAGCAGGAGAATGACAATGCATTTATGTTGTGCATGGCAGGGTTGTGGGAAGCAGGCATTAGAAATATCTTTCTGGCAGTTTGAGGTGGATGGATTTTGTGGCGTACGGGAAGAAAAAGACCAGTTTAAAATCTGTTCCAATAGTCGAGGCAAGATCCTTAGTCATTGATTCCCTACTGATCTCTTTGATTCCATGGAATGCAAGACAGGAAAGCACCATACCTTGCTTTGAAAGAGCAATTCAAAAATATCGTAAGAGCCCAGAAAAACACACACACACACAACTGCATGTAATGAGAGTTCCAATAACTGGGATGTGCTTAAGCTTAGCTGTTGCCGAAATGAAGAGATGATTATGTGGACAATCTAGAACTCATCAGAAATAACACCTAATTTAAAAAACATTGTCTATAAGACCAGCCAGATTTCACCAATCATGCAATAGCTAGATGTATTGCAGAAAAAAAGAGAAAACAAGTCTCCAGTCTAAATACCACTTTCTCCTCCTCCTCCTCCACCCCACCCCCCATCACCACCATCACCCTGTCCAGAAAAAGAATATGCATGTAATAGCACCCGCATAACAGACCAGGGCATAAGGTTCAGGAAAGATAATACATCATATGATTCATCTAATGATGTAATTTCATAGGAAGTAAATTCTGGTGGATACAGAGCAAGACTAGAAATCACAGCTGCATGCCTAACTCTCTTTACTCTGGCCCAGGTTCATCTCCCTAAATGAGCACTCTGTTTTTTAATTTATTGAATGGTATGAGTTTATATCTTAAAGTTATTACACATAAGTAAAAGTGGAAAATTTAGCTAGTTTGATAAAGAACATTTCTTATTCTCCATTGCATAAGTAAGAGAAGATCTTTTGGGATGTCATACCATGTTCCTTTATTCAGCAATAATTTATTAAGGACTTATTGGATGTTACCTATTGTATCAGGTGAGTGACAGACCTGTGTCTTGGATAGAACAATTACAGCAGTCACACTGGGTCCTGGGCTGGGGAGTGGGAGTTATGCTTAAATCTCCTTCAATTGTCTTCCAAATTCCAAAGGAGATTAAAACACTTTTCACACTTCAAAATGTGACACATTTACTCCCATTACAACATGGTAAAGTTTTAAGATGGCAAAGTTTTGGGGTTTTTTTTAAATAGAACTTCCAGAAGAGCAATGAGTAAATTATTTTTAAAACTATTTTTTCTATTCTATCCTTAAACCTATTAAATTCACAGAAACCGCATCCAGAATCATTATTTTTTGAGCTGTGTAGAGACCTAAGTAAGTTAAGTTTTCTGATCACTGCATGCTTATCAGCTTCTCATAAATAAAGCCAACATCAACACAATGCAGGCCTGCGCATGGCTTAGTACAACAGACACGGTGGAAGGAGTGTGACTTTGGGGTCAGAATCTGAGTTCCAAACACAAATTTGGTCCTTGCTAGCTGTGTGAAATTTGTCTCTAAAAGCTCGTTTGCTTATTTTTAAAATGGGGATAAGATGTCCTACCTCCTTGGGCTGTTTTGAAGGTTGTTATATTAGGATGATGACACATGAGAGATAGTTGATAAATAGCTATGATTATACCTATGCCATTCACACAAAGTGCATGGCATCATTGAATGCCAAGGCTATAAGAAATTCCAGAAACCATTTACTCCAAGAATAGATGGCAAATAGGCTTTCATTTATTCATGGCTGACTGTGCTAATTTGTCACTTTATTCTTTTCTGATGGGCTTTGATATAGCCTCACAATCTTTCTCAGCATCATGGTCCAGCCAACCATCATCAATCAATCATAGTTGACACCCACAATACAACTTATTTATCATGTTTTTAAAACTAGTCTAATTTCTCCAATATAGAGTGGAGGTGTAGACACTCAGATTCTGAACTTGGCTATGGTAATTTAGAGTAGTCCAGGCACTAGAAACCAGGCTTCATGATTTCTAGTTCAGTATCTTTCCACTGCATCACACTCATTCTCTCTCCTGAGTTGTGAAATTCAAGTGTGAGTCCTAGTTCGGAAAGTCAGACCATTTAACATAGCTTGCCACTTTGTGATTTCTGCTGAGCTATGAATTAAACCACAGCCCTTGCAATATACAAAGACTGATCTGAAACAAGAAACTGTTTAGAAAACTATCTATGCACTCTGTCAAGGCCAATGCTATAATAGGGTTCTATGATACCGTAATTTTAGTGATGAGATAAAAGGCATTATGTCAAGCTGCTGCCATGCTATCTACAAGCATCTCATGATGAGAGGATACTTTCAGATTACTGCAGAATATGATTTATCAATTTCGACATCAATTTAGTCAATTTGTCTGGAATGTACAAAGGAATATCTGTTCCCAGTGGCTGAAGCTTATTCCCAAAACCACGACTTGCTCATTGCTGCCTTGAAATCAAACTGAAGTTTAAAGGAAGAATAACTCTTTGAAAAATATGTTTTTAAAAGATTTTTTCAAAAGCCCTGTTGGAATTTAATCAGGAAAAAACCACAATATTGACTCTTAAAATAAAAAATTCAGAAAGAACAATGGTCACATGCCAAAGGTACTAGTTTATTTGAAGCTTAATCATGAGAAACGGAGATGGGATTCAATTTTAAAAGTCTCAACCTCCTACTCCCTCTCTCTTTCCTATGTGGGACAATTTATAATAAATCCATTAAATGGTGTTCCAGGGATATACTCATGATTACATATTTCAGTGAAAAAATAAGAAAGGAAGAGAGAAGGAGGAACCATATGCTTGAATCATATGCTCCGAAAAATTAAAGTACTTTTCACTAGGGTCAAATGATACTTTATTTCCTTCTTAGCAACCTACACAAATTCTTTGTTGCAACTTTCATAGGAAATTTGGGGTGTTCATCATCCAAAATATTTAAATGGGATATTCCAATACCTTTCTCGTGAAAGTATTAGAGGGAGGGGTCAAGGCCAGAGTTAAAGAGGGTCATGATCTAGAGCCCTCCAGGTAGTGTCTGGGGGCTTTATTAATATACCCTCCCAATTTCCAATTTTAAAAAAGAGACAAATTATGATTGCCCTTATAAGATCAACTCAGCCATAAGAGGTGATCTTAAAGAACTGAAAACAAAACAAAACAAAACAAAAAAGCCTAGGGCAACAGGACTGATGAATATATTAGCCAATCTAAAGAAAAGCTGTATCAATCAGAAATTTGGGAGGATGTTAGGGGTGAGGATTGAAAACAAAGGAAAACAGGAGTCAGAGAGGCAAACATTGTCTAATCATCTAGGAACTTAGTAGTGAGAAAGAGTCTGAACATTGGAGTTCACACATTTCTGTTCAATTAACAAATTCTGAAGATGTTTTGATTCCAGGAAGAGAAATTACCCCTGATTTTTTTTTCTTATGTGCTCACTACATGTTCTGTCTCCAAGAAACCCACATGATTTAATCCATCCTTTTTGCACTCCATCCAAAATATATCCTAGATACATAAAATGATCTTTATCACCATTGCTGCCACTTGATTCCTGCCATCATTCTCTCTCCCTTGGAACTACTGCTATATAGTATTCTAACTACCTTCTCTCCTTTCATTCTTGCCTTCCCACAACTCATTCCCAATATATACATTAGATCATGCCAGTTCCTTATTTAAAGGCGCACAATGGCTTCTCATTGGACTTTGAATAAAAGCCTCTAATGTCTTATATAAACTAGCCCTGCCTAACGCTCCAGTCTTCTTGCCTACCCTTCTTCCCTGCACTCTCTCTTGTCCATACTATTCTTCTTTTATTGCAGGAACATATCAAATTTGTTTCACTCTCAGCATCCATGAATATGCTATTCCTTGTATCTGAGACATCACCCCAAGGCTGTCAAAAGGCTGCCCATTTTTCATCTTCCGTCTTTTAAGTATCAACTCAATTGTCTCCTCATTAAAGCCTCCCCTTACCACCTTAGCTAAAGGAGCGCCCCTGCCTGCCACAACTTATTCTCCACATTGTATATCTCTGCTAAAATATAAGCTCCAAACCTTGCCTGTTGTATTTATTGCTACATTTTCAAGACTTTAGAACCAGAGGTGTCATAGAATAATCAACAAATCTTTGTGAATGAATAAAATAAATCTTATGAACATGAATGTATCAATTAATGTGGCCATTATATTTTTAAATGAAAGAAATAAAGTGGCACACTTTGATCCCCTAAGCATGTTAGCCAGTTTGAGTCAATTTCTTGGTTCCCATTCCCCTGGAAACTGACCAGAATGACTATTTGGGCTTTCAAAGGTCCAAAACCTGGGACCCAGGGACCTAAGTACAGTATTACTTAAAGAAGTACCTAAAGAAGTACCTTCACAGCCTGCCTTGCCTAATACAACACAATTCTTTCTCTACAATTTTCAAGGGCACCATTTTTCCAATCATTCATAAAATATGTCAGGCCCTATCACAGGCACTAAGAAAAAAAAAAAAAAAAGACTTAAATAAGGCATAGTTTGTGTTCTCTCAGAGCATCCAGTATAGTAGGTGAAGCAGACATGAAAGAAATCATAATGCTACATAAAAGCAGCAGTATGTACAACGTTCTTCGGAGCACAGAGGAAAGCAGGCCTCCAAGAAGATAACAATTAAGATGATTCTTGAATAATGACTAAGATTTATCAAACATGGGAACAGGGAGATTCAATACAGAGAGAGGGAGGCAGGAGCAAAGACTTGGCAGGATACTGCCTGGTGGCTTCAGGGAATCAGGGCACAATGAGAGGTTGGATGTGACTAGAACTCACTAGGGTGGGGCTAGACATGGGGTGGGTTAGAAATGCAGGCTGGGATCAAATTTCAAAAGACTTTGAATGCTCTGCTGGAGAATTCAGTTTCATTTTGTAAACAATTGCTTGGCAAACTGTTCTACAAGATAATTATAAATAGGTATCTCATGAAAATAGGATTTTATCATCACACACATTTAAAATATTTCCCTCTACATATTCTATATGTTTCTGGGAGATTAAAAAAACCCCACAAGCTTCAAAAAAATCTTATAATAAAAAATAAACAAATGTTTAATGTGTTTAACCCGACATAGACCACCCATTAACATTTCCAGACATACTTGCCTTCTTCAGAAGTCAGATTACACTTAAAGTAAAGCACTACTTGAAGTGACTGGCAGTCCTTAAATGACTGACATCAGAGTGATATGGATAGAACTGGGTGTTAAGATAAATTTGGCAAAGGCATTCATAATGAATACAAGGGGTCTAGGAGGCTACTGGTATTGCAAATAGCTCATGTGAATGATAATGCACACCTATACTCAAGCATTGAGAATGGGAATGTAAAAAGGGAAAATATTTGAACACTCTCAGATACAATTTTATAGATTCTGGATTAGTCAAGGCCCTAGAAGAAAAATGGTGAAATTGCTGAAAATGACTTCCCCATTTCTGGCTGGCCAAACTGAGTGAAGAGTAGAACAGGTTTGAATGCTGTGCCGGGTGGGAAAGAGGAAGAGTCATGAAAAATAGGCTGAACACTCTTAAGTGAATTGTAGAAATATCAGTTATTACCCATCTTCTTTTGATCCAACTATTAGAAAAGTAATAATTATAGACTTATAAGAACTCCAAATTAGGCTGTGTTCTTTCATAACTCAAAAGAGTTTCTTTTCTCAACTTATTTACAGTCTTGAATCTATTTGCTATCGCCTTTCCATTCAGTCCTTTGAAAATAATGTTCTCTCTGTACATTATGCATATTGCCGATAGACTGGTTCTAGTTGTTTTTTTAGACCAGCAAGAGGGGGGCCCACTTTTGATAAGAGGAATTCAGAGAGTTGTTACACATATAAGTTTTATTCTCAATATTGACATCACCAGTTATTCTTAAACTTCAAAAGAAGTGTGCTTTCAAAGGTTAAAATTTCCTATAGTCATCCAAGGTATTACGTTTTCACTTTTAGGGACAGGTGACCTGCATTTTAAGTCATGTGGACCTAAAGTCATTTTTGAAAATGTCTATTTACTAATTTCATGAAAGTCATATCCATATATAAATAAACTATAAAATAGCCAGGATATCTCCAAGACATTTCTTTTTTCCCATCTGACTGGTTAGCTCACTTTTCCTCCCATATTGCACTTCTCAGCAAATTCTCTATTGACACAGTCAAGGAGCCTGTCTACCTCTGCCTGTTTTACTAATTACTTTTTCATCTGTCACTCAATTCAATCTTGTGTGCCTACATAAGTGTGAAAAGAAGAGTATTCAACTTTTTTCTTTCCAGAGAGCAGACACAGAAAAGGGATTACAGTGACAGAAAAGACAGGGGCATAGACCACATATGAAGATTGTTAAGAACTGCACTGCCTTTAGGGTAGGTGGCAATTTCTCCTACCAGGACTTTTGAACAGGAACTGCTCCTAATTCTTCCATCCATCCTACTCCATCCACCCATCCATCCACCCATCCATCAATAAATTAATTAAGCATGTATTAAATTGCTAACTGTGCATTTACCACTGTGCTAGGTATTATAAAAGACCCTATAAAAGTATAACAATTGGTTACAATCACATGAAAAGTATTCATCCTCATTAATAAAGAAAATGAAAATAAGAGTCATGTCACTTTGGTCCACCAAATTTGTAAAGATTTTTAAAAATGTATATCAGCAAGAGTGTAGGAGGAATGACATGCTCATTCACTTCTGGGATGGGGGCTCTATACATTGGTTAAGCTCTCTTAGAGGCAATTTGGCAATTAACTACCAACTCTATCAAGCGGGAATCAGTCTCTTGTTTTCTAATATAGCCACATTGACTAACATAATGTTTTGGCAGGAGGGAACTGCTGAATAATTAATTGTTGTTTGAATGACTAAGAAAATATTATAAGCCTTAAAAAATTCATACCATTTGACTCTTTTTCTTTTATGAAAATATATCTTCATGAGAAATGTGGTCAATGGTTCATGTACACTAATGTTTACTTCAGTGTGGTTTATATTAATTAAAGAACAAAACCACTTAAGTGCCCAACAATATGGGTTTCGGTTGAAACATGAATATGTTGTAACTGTTAAAAATCATGTCAACAAAAAATATTTTACTCACATAATTTAAAAGAGCAATGCAATTTTATACTCAACTTCTCACTTAACACACACATATAAATGGTATTCTATATTTAACTACATCTGTAATCATGTATGAATAAGAAATAGTAATATGTCTTTGTATGAAGATACATAAAAAGTACCAAAATATTTAGTGTGGTTAACTCTAGCTGCAATTATAGGTGAATTTTATTTTTTTCAAAGATTTCTTTAGTTTAAAATATTTTTAGAATAAACTCATATTATTTCTACATTCAAAACCTAATTACAAAATCATTTACAAAAAGTAATATTAATGCTCTTCTTTAAACTAAGAGGATAACTATCCTCTTAGTTTTCAAATTGATTAAAAATATAACTTAAATTGGAAAGAGAGAATAAAAATCATTATAATTAAGCACAATAATGTGTGTGATAAAGAAATAATAAAATAAGTTTGGGAAATGAAAGATCAGTTTGCAAAACAGAACCAACTTCTAGGACTGGACGTAAACGAGGCCTTGAAGAATGAGTAAGTCTTAGATAAAGAATTGAGGGAATATTTAATTTACTATAAGGAATCAAAAAGTGTTTTATAAGGTCATCTTCTCATTCTGTCTGAACCAGTTATATTCGCTAGTCATTCTAAAATGTAAAAGAAATCTGAGAATTATTTACACAGTTTTAAATTTAGAAAAAAAACACTCAATGAAAACTGAAACAATCAATGTTGGACACAAACTAATCAGCACAGCCTATCAGAAAAAAGTGCAAATGTGGTCTATTATGGATTTTTAATGCTGTGGTACCAACTACAGTACTCTGAGAAAAAAGGTCATGCAGTCTACAGTAGATTGTACCGAAACTGATTATAAAATAGCATTTCATGACATTATTTCAACCTTCCAAAAAACATATTATGCCTAAATTAGACAACTAACTGCATAGGATCAGATTTTTTATTTCTGATTGTCCATTTAAAGTACAGTACTATGTCTTTCATCTTTGACCTGCTTGAACACTTGCTTAATTAATAATAAGAATAAATGAAATAAAAAAACAGATTAAGTACTTTTATATGCAAGACCTTGTGCTAATACTCATTCAAAAATCAAGAACGTTTTATTGAACCACTAATATGTGCTGGGCAGTGTGTTAAGTCCTGGGAAACAAAGGTGAATAAAAGGACTGTGCTCTAATGGAATTCAGTTTAGTGGAGCAGACAGATAACTGTAACTGTGACACAATGTGACAGGTAAATTGTGCAGGTAACCTGCTAGACATAAATGTATAGAAGACATAGTCTCTTCTCTCTACAGCCATGGATGCAGCTAGATGTAAATACTTGATTTAATAATGACACTATAAGAATTGTCCCAAAGAGATGACTGAACAAGTAGCTACAGCGAGCTAGGTTCTATGCTGAGGACATGAAGAATCTCACACTCTCTGACTGGGGAGACTGGAAAGGAAACAACCATAATGCAAGATAATTGTGCAGAATGCCATGGTAAGTAGAGGTTTTGTGAGCTAAGTAGACTGGACAGAATTAGAGGAAGTTGTGCTTGCACCAGATCTTAATAAATGGATAGGCTTTGTTAGTTAGAAAGGGACATTCCATCAGAAGGAAGTAGAAAGTTTTTAGTCTAGTGCAGAAGTACACAAACTTTTTTTGTAAAGGGACAGATAGTAAATATTTTAGGACTTTCTGGCCAAATAGTCTCTATCATAACTACACAAAGCTACCATTTTAGCAGGAAATCAACCATAAACAAGATGCAAGATAAAATGAGCATACCTGAATTTCACTAAAACTTCATTTATAGATACTATAAATTGAATTTTATAAAATATTCAACATGTCATGAAATATTCTTTTTTTTTTTTTTTTAATTTTTTCCAACTTTTTAAAATGTAAAAGACATTCTTAGCTCATGTGTCGCACAAAAATAGGTGGCTGGCTGTTTGACCACACAACCATATCATATATTTAAACCAGTCAGTCTCAATTCTATCAGATCTAACCTTTCCATTTTATAATAATTTTGGAATAACTTCCTTTATCTAGCTAAAATGAAATCCATAGATAATACAACTGCCTACACATAATTGTTTTAAAAAATTATGCAAAGCCCTAAAAAAAGTACAAGGAGAAATAAAAGGAAAGTACTTTATATAGAAACCATAAGTTTTCAGTATGTAAACCCAAAAGCCCAACTATATTAGATGATATAATGAAGTAGTCAAATGCTTGCATTTACTTATAATGAAGAGATTTGGATTTAAATGGAATAAAGAGATCAGAAGCCATTCCTTACAAGAAGCATAGGAAAATGAAAGAGCAGACATATGAGTGGATCCTAGATTAAAAATTAGTCTCAGAACAAGTGAAAACAGACCATTTGAATATAAGAGAAAAAGGAAATAACTTTAGTTGTAATATAGATAACAAGGCAAATTGCAGATAGTTGAAGTGGAGAAAGTAAAGAGGTGTCTTATTCTTGCAAATAAATTGGGTCTCTTAGTTTCAAAATAATTCCTTATTTTACAAAGGGCAGGATAGTTAGGAAGCATCTGTCTGTCTGTGTATACTATCTATCATCAGTTATTATCCAACTGTCTATCATCTATGTATCATCTGTCCATCAGTCTATTTCTATCTACTCCTGTTTTAGAAGTACCCTTCATGTAAAGGTATATATTGATTTCTAATATTCAAAAGACCTTGGAACTATATGATAGAAAATGGGGAATGGAAGATGGATAAACAAACAGCAACCCAAGAGCCTATAGAGAAGTTGAGTACAGATGATCACTGGGACAATATGAGTAAGATTGAAAACAACAGAAAAATTCAAAATAAAAAATTTCAGGTAAATTTCATAAAATAGATTTCTTATTGTGCTATAATTAAAAAAAAATAATATGTAGCATTGCAATTAAATGAAATATTTACAAATAGCTTTAATAATGAAATTTGGTAAGATCCCTGTGTTTCATGTGTTTCTACCATTTTAAAATATTTGTTTCTAAAGCTATTGAAAGCATCCTCAGATCACATCAGTTACATAGTTGCAGGTGACAGCTATAAATGTAGACTGATACAGGAGAAGTATATCAGTTACTCAAATATCAGGAGCAGCATTGCTGCAGGGATGGGATTTTCCAAACTGGGGAACAACTCCTGGTAAAATTCCTAACATAATAAAGTGCAATGTCCTCTTGATTTACACAGGAATTGCATTCCTAGAAAAGTTAATGATTAATACACTCTTGCAAAAAGTACTTTGTATTTTCTTGTAAAACTGAGTTTGATTTTAGGTTTAGGTCATCATAAATCATTTTTTAAAAATCTTCATGAATGTCCAGTGGAATGTTAAAAGTTGTGTAGTGCCTGGGAAAAATCTTTTTTGTACAGGACTGCTCTACACACTACGGAGCATCTAGCATCCCTGACCTCCTTACTCTAAATGCCAATAACACCTTCCAATAATTATCAACCAATAAGCACCTCTGCACATTTGTAAATGCTTCCTAGTGGCTCTCCTCTTTCCTCCTCTCCTTGGGGACTGCTGGTCTGAACTCTGAGACCATAAAGATTAGATTTATGTCACTCTTTGTATAATGCCAAACACTGCATTATCAACAAATGCATGCTTAATAATTTTCTGTCAATAGTCATGCTACATAAAGATAAGTACATAAGGCCTAAGAGAGGGAGGGGCAGCTTGGAATAGTGAAGGAAACTCAATTCTGAGTTCAAATATATGGACCAACTCTGTCACAAACTAAATGGCCTTAAGCAAGTCTCTTAACTTTCTAGGCTTCAGTTTCTCCTCTGGAATATGGATGTGATGATCTCTAAGTTCCCATCCAATTCTGACATAATTATAAGACATCTACATGCCTTTGAGAAATTAAAAGAATGGAACAAAGTAGAGTAGAGCATGAATGAGAATAAAACAAACATTTGTAATAGATAAAGCAATAGCAGAAAAAGGAAAGAAAGGACAATGGAGGTGGTGGTATCAAAGAGATATTTGTTTTCTTGAGATGACAGGTAGAGAGAATATATGTATGAGATTCACAAACATTCAACAATGCAAGATGGTGTTCTTGGGCTAAAGACTGGACTGAAGACAGTGTATACATGTGCTTTTATTTTGTACTCATATTAAGTTTACAATGTTTGGTTTCCAACTCCTTACCATAAACATGAAAGCATTGCATCTGAGTTGCAAGGAATCATATAATATGAGGTCTTCTAAGGACAATTATCAGATTCTGATAGTGCTGTGGGAAACAACTCCAGTTGCTTAAGATCAGCATAGTTCTTCAACTTGATCAGAGAGGGAAGGGACCTTCAGGATCCCAATTCACTCAGATTCTTGAGACAAAACATGAAGTGAAGTGGGGTAACTCAGGGTACTGCTAGAATGTTGCCAATCCTCCCAATCATGTTGAAAGCATCAATCCTGCAAGGAAATTCCTATTAGACTAGAGAATTCTATAGGTCTTTAGGAGTATTTTATCTCCCGGTGTATCCAAAGCAAGACTTTCTGAAAGATGTAGTGCAAACAGTAAGGGAGTCAGATAGACCTTACTATCTGATAGACTGCCCTTATCAGTTGTTCAATCATGGGCAAGATACTCTTAGCTTCAATTTCCACATTTGTAAAATGGGGACTACCATGCTGCCTTTGTAGTGTTACAAAACTTCAAAGGAATGACTAACATAAAGCCTCTAGCACAGAGCCTCACACTGTGGAACATACTTCACATTATGTTCCCTTTGCGCTTTTCTTTCCCACCCTCTGTGTTCTGCCTCTCCTTGTCCTGCCCTAGAAAGAGTGCTCTGCTAATGTCAGCATTCAGCAGTACAGGTGTCAGGAGTGTTGGCCAAGTGACTTCAGGTCTGCTACAGGAGTATTTATAACTTTAGCTCCTTCTGGGATTTCTCTTACTCTCCTCTTGTTTCTCTTGCCTTAGGTAAGCTGGTGTGTCCCATCGGCTGAGAAATCGTATCCTTCCTTGGTAAGGGTCTCTCTTTCTGGAAGGAATTAGTCGAAGCAGGCACGGGGTTCAAACAAGCTGTCGGATCTTTCTGGCTTGCCATAAATTGAGCCTGAGATTTCCGCCCAGGGCAACCCTATTTCTTGGACTAGAAAGTCCTCTGCGCTCAAGTTGCTGCAAATGCTGTTTCTGGAGATGCTGCAAAGGGACTGTTAGGGGAGATTTACAGAGCTTGGCTAAATATTTCAAACGCAGTTGTTTTCGCAGAATGTTGCTGAAAAAAAATCTTCCAACATCTTCCATTTGTGAATATAAAGCTTATGGCAATACTACTTCATCAATACAATTCTTAATTATATGATTTATTTTTCAGTGCGCCCAGTTGTAAATCTCTGAGAACCCTGAAGGACAAAATGTCACACCACCGTGGTGTGGTACTGAGCCAAACATTCTGGACAATTGCCTAGTATAACCTTCATCATTGTAAGTAAGGCATCAAACATTTCAGGGAATGAACTAGAAATTCTAATGAAAGACTCAACGTTGATGACTAATTTCACCAATAATATGTTCTTCAGGTAAAAAACATAATTTATATACTATTAGTAAAAATAAATACTATTTAGTGAACAATTGCTGTGTTCTAAGCACTATTCTGGGCTTACTTTATAGAGAGTATTTTCTATCCTTATTACAATTCCCTGCAACATGGTTTTATCATCCCAAGTTTTACAGAGAAAAAAATTGAGGCACAGAGAAGTATAGCAACTGAAGCCACACGGAGCTAGTACGTTCACACTTAGGCTGGCTCTAAGGCATAAATCCGGTCCAAAGTGTTTCCTGATAATTAATAGGCATGAGTTGATGGAGTCACAGAATATTAATGCTGGAAAAGCCTTTAAAGTTCATCTACAGAAAAACAGTTATGTTAGAAATAGGAAAATTGATGCCGAGAAGAAGACTTCAGTGACTGCAAAGCACCTAAAGAGTTGGCACTCAAATCCTGCCGTGATTCCATGCTGCCTGCTCACTGGACTCCTCATCAAGGCCCACCAGGTCCTCTGTGACCAGGTCCCATCCACCTTTTTCCAGCCTCATCTCTTGAGGACCATTGGCACCAGGGTGCTACATATTTTTCTGCATGTTATTTCTTCCCCCAAAACTTATTTCTCTTTGTCCACTTGTTAAATACCTACTAATTTTTCAAGATACATTCCCATTCATCCTAAGTATCACTGTCTCTATGAAGCCCTTTCCTCTCATCTCTTCCAAGCTAATCAGGTATAATTAATTAGGGAATAGGTCAACTGGAGTCAACAGTTAGAGTAGACTTACTATTTAATCATTTGTTCACTCATTCTACAAATATTTATTGAGCATCTGCTATATGGCAGCACTGTGTGAAGTGCTTTGCATGCATTATGTCAATCATTCTTCATCACAAACCTATGAGGTAGGTACTATTTTTATGCCCATTTTACAGAACAGAAAACTGACACGTAAAGTGATACATTATCTTGCCTAAAATCACTGTGCTTTCTTGCTCCTGTTTCCTGAATATACACTTACTCTCTCATCTGCAGCACTCTATAGAAATTTGTTTTGTTTGCAAATTGTGAGTTATCATGGTATACTTCTGTGTATATTGTCAGAAACTATATATTTGCAAACTGTTATATCCTATCAGGCTTAAGTTCCATATGGATGGGAGTGTCATTTACTTTGTTCACTATCATAATCACAGGGCTTGATAGAATGATATATATAGTAGGCACTCAGTAAATTTTGATTGAATAAACAAATGAAGAATGAATGAACGAATGAATGAATGAAGAACAAATGCGTAGAATTCTGGTCTCTGAGTCTCAAGTTTCCTATTTTGTGCTGCTTCCCCATATCTGTCTACAGTGGGGATAAATGCCACATAAGCATTTCTAGGCTGACACTATTTTGCTAGATTCTAGAACTCACTTCTGCACACTATAATTTTCCATTTTCTTACCTATTATTATGGTCATATTAATTCTACAGATTCAAATGGAATGAAACCCTATTTGAGAAGGGAAGAAGCTGTTATTTAGGCCAGCTAAGGAACACCCTAAGGAAAGAGTCTTGGTAGTACACAGCCCCCCAAATAATAGGAGTCTGGCAAAGAGCCTTGTGAAGAACTCAAGTCATTACCATAGCTCTCTATTTTAGCACCTGGAAATCACACTGCTGATTTTCAAGCAATACAGAAGATATCTCCAAGGACAGGATCCTAGCTCTCAGTCACTTAACGACCCCAGGCACAATCTATGCCACATGTGGGTCCCTGAGCTATTGTAAAACATGGACTATCCCTCTTTTTGTTTTATCAAGGGTTCTAATGTTTAGTACAATCTGCCTCCATCCTTGGTTTTACAATATTCCATAGGCTATCTCCAGTTAATTTAAAGAGTAAAAATAGTAGCACAAAATTCCCAAAACACACTTCATTTTAATGGACATAAACACAGACACATGCTAAGCTCTTGTTTATGTGATAGTATGCATTGGTGTATAGTACTTACACACAGTTGTATATTTCAAATATTATATATAGCTTATAAATGCATATGTAAATGTATAAACATACATACATATATATATCAGCATTTAGAGCACCTACCAGCAATAAAAGGAATACAGTTTCTATGGAGAGAAAGAAAAGTTCTTTGGAGGAACAAGCAAGTACTTTCCAGGTGAGAAAAGAAGAATAACACAGAACTTTAATTTTTATATGTGTATGCACATATACATAGGTAATTATACAGATATTTAAATATATATTGAAATTTATGTGCATATACATATATAGACACATAAAAAGATTTATTCAACATAATCTATTTGAAAGGGTCCAAGGGTGGGACAAAGAGAGAGACTGATCAATCTGGCATAGCACTTTTAAAAGACTGCAAGGGAAAATTGTGGATGGGCCAGGTGACATTCCTGGAGGAGTGTTGCAACACTGAAGATCATAAAAGATATGGTATCACACCTCCAATATTTGGAGATCACTGTTCTTTCCAACCAATAACAAAGTATAAATAAATGACAGAGAAAATATATAGAAATATATATGTAAAAGAGTAAGGGGAGATGGTGACTGCCTCAATTTATTCCCTTCTCATATGTCACTGGAATGCCAAAACTCCATGCAAAAATGTCTATTTCAATCTTTTAAAGTATTAAATGGCTATAAATTTAAAGTAAGTAAGAAGCTAACTTTGTTAGAGAACAAGGAAAGGAAAAGTTTCTTCCCAGTTAACGAGTTTTAGAACATGCTAACTATAATGTAGTATTGGAGATTTTGGTTTGGGAAATTGTTATTTATGAAATACAAAGTTTATTACATCTGAGATAAAGAAAATTGCAACAATAAAGCAAGTTTGCTTTCTCTACTCTGTGCAAAAAACCCAAAGCTAAATGCCATTGACTAAGTGTGCTTTCTTGCCCTTGTGAGACTTGAGAATTATAATGTAATCAATACATAGATATAGGTAAAACAAATCTAAACAAATGTTTTTTCCAAAGAATATATAGACTTCAATATTATCAAGATTATTTATTCAGTTTGGAATTAATTTGGAAAAATAATTGCTTTTCTAAATTTCAGGTTCCATTTCAAGCTAAAACAGTTTAGTACTAAAATGGTAATGAATTCCTGATTTAAATCAAGATACTGAGATGCTCTACCTCTTTAGGCAAATCTTATAATTTCTTGGCAATGCATCAAAAGCCATATATATATATATATATATATAGAGAGAGAGAGAGAGAGAGAGAGAGCTATAGATATAGATATATATCCACATATATGTAATGAGAGTTTTTAGTGATATATGACATTCCTGGAAGCACTTTTTAAAAACTAATATTAGAATGTTCTCTATACCTCCCTGATCAGAACATTTTATTCATGATCAATATCAACTTCTCAATTATGTTAAACTCATATAGGAATTAAGAAATTATTTTTTTTCTGCAAACACAGCTATCTTCTTTTCCATGCATATTTAAGAACAGTTTTTGTTCTGTATTTATGATACTGATTACAGGTGCATTTTATTTATATTTTATAGCATTTTCAGAAAGTTGTTTCCCCTTTGGATGAAGGAAGGAAAAAAAATGAGCCAATTTCATTTCTGGGAAAAAAACTAGTTGTTTGGGGCAAGAATAAACTGGGAATCAAATTACGGCAATCTGAACATATGCCTCAGAAATGTGTTATAAAAGAAATAGGGCTACGCTTTTAAACATAAATAACCTTATTGCTGCTTTTGGAATGAATGAAATGTTGCCTTATTTTATCCTAAGTGTAACCATCCTCTAGTTTGCCTTTAATTACTTCTTTCGTTTGTAAAATTAACTATTTAGTATAAACGAATTTTCTTCTTCATAACTGAAAAAGTATCCAGTATTTTAAGAGTAAAAACTAGAATAGCATGTTTCAAATCTCTGTTTTCCAAAGTTGAAGTAAGAAATGTTCTTTTACATTTAAAGAGATGAAAAGTGCTTGATTAAAGATCATTTTCTCTCCTCCTGAAAATCAAATAAAACTAAGCTAGGCAGAGCAGATAATACTGATTGGAAGTAAAATGTACTGCCGAAAGACTATGGTGCAGAACAGTAAAATATCTGAGGACCAGAGAAGTTCAACTTGGGGAAAAGTGACTGAAAGAAACCGAACACAACACCTCTAGACTTTTGCAGCCACCCAGAGGTATAACGCATGAGCACGTGTGAAAATGACAGGTTTTCCTGGCCTAACATTTTCCAAAGAGGCATTCCCAGTCAGTAAGGAGGACTCCACAAAGTTTCCAGACCATGCTCCCCTTACACAATTTACTCACAGTCTCTTCCAATACTCAGAGGAAAGTCATAAAGAGAAGACTCACCTGTGCTGGGCTGAACCAGCCATGTGGGCAGGCACATCGCTCCCCTTTGCCCTTAGAGCCCGTCCTGTGGGGGCTTTTCCGCACACTATCCCACAGGGTGACCAGCTTGGTCCTGTTGGAAGCTGAGCCCCCAGGTCCTGAAGAGGGCATGGTCTGAGAATTGCACCCAGGTGCCTGTGGATTCCGCTGCCAGCCACAGGCGCAGTGGGCATCCCTGATGAGCGTGGGTGCACTCCTGCCGACATCCATCCCATCAGACCCCCGGCTGCAGCTGTGTTGCTTGGTGAGGTATGCATTCATCCTGCCCTGATGCCTATCCTTGCCTTGATCAGCTCTGCCCAGGAAGGTCTCCTCCCTCACACCCCTTTTCTTCCAGGCAGTTGTAAAAGTCTTTTTTTTTTTTCACTCCCCTGTGGATCCTTCAGTATCTTTGACAGCTGCTATAAGCAGTGCATCGTGGGAGCAGCGAGAGCAGCTCCGCACAGCATTATCTGCGGGCTGGTAGCTCTTTGTCAATAGATGACTCAACTCACAGAGCAACTTGACAGTATCCCTGCTCTAGGCAGAAGCAATCAATGCTCCACACAGCTGGGCTATAAGACTGTACACTGTGTTACAAACCCTTTTTGGATGGAGCCCCACAGTCAAGAATACTCTGCAATTTGGCATTCTGGCTTTTCCCTCTATTAGCTGATCCCCCCCCCCACCACCACCACCACCACACACACATACAATACACACCTCAGGAAAGAGAGCTCCTTATTTCCAGAAAAGATGCATCTAGACTGAAACTATATAGCAAAAGCAATTTTAAATGATGGGAAAGTTAACCTGTAAAAAACTGTCCAGCACTGACAAGAGCTACTTATTTAAAGAGATATTTTCCAAGACACAGACCAATCGTGAGGTATTAACTTTAAAGAATATTGACTCACTGAAAGAAATCATAGAGGTCACAGAAATATACTAGATTCCCTTAAAATTTGGAGGTTTGATTTGTTTTAGATCACGATTATATATTATAATCCAAACATACATTCTTTATACTTATGAACAATTATTAATTCCTTCTAAATCAAAATAAGGCAATTTTCAAGGTTCAAAACTGAAGGGTTGGCTTTTTAAAAATAGTATTTTTCCTTGCCCCAAATTATTCTGAGGATTTCCTCTCAAATACTTTACCACAACAAATACATTCACCACAGAAAAAGTCTGCATTTTAAAGTAAAAGACACATCCAGCTCTGCCATTTGGTAGTTTTGGTTTCCAAAGGCAGAAATTTCAAATTCTTTCACTGAAAAAATGAGTGAAATCTATCCAATTTAAAGAAAATACTCTCCAAGGAGGACATGATTGTTTTAAAATGTTATCATGGCTTCTAAAGCCATACATGACGTTTTCAGTAAAGGGAAAGACTAATCCTACTACTTTTAGAATTTTCATTCTGTTTGAAACTTTCCATATCTATTGCCAAAATGTCTATCCTATCATACATCCCTAAGGAAATAATTTTGTTTTGATTGTGAAGCAAGGTAGAATCTATGCAGCATCAAACAAAAGATGATATAATTTCATGATATGATTATTTTATCTATAGACCATCAAGTACCACTGATGCCTTCTCGGTGGCTAGACCAGGTATTGGGGAGTGCCGTCTTCATTTCTTACTGAGTTGGCAAGGTTCTCATAGCTGAGGCCAGGACTATAACATGTTCTCCTGTTCAATACGAGGACTCCTTATAAACCATTGTTAAATTTAAAACTTCTGAAAACAAGGAAATGGAACCCCTCTCCACAAAAATGTCCTTTTCCAAATTCTGCACAAGATGCTGATACATAAGCAGCATGCCTCGCACTTAGTACACATTCAGAACACTTTTGTTGAATAAAAATAGTTCACTGTATAAGTTTGAAGGGCAGGCTCTGGTGTATCTTATTGACCACTTTCCCTCAAGCACCTTAGCTACTGCCCAGCGTAAAGTAGGTAATGGATACAACTTTTTGGATGGATGAATGATGGTTGGTTATATGCAAAAATGGAAGGTAAGAGTAGAGCAATGAAGGAGTTGAGTGACAGTTTTTGATAATAATATTTAATTCAGCAATACTCTAGAAACACAAATTATTCCTTTAAAACTTGAGTTCTGGTTTTGAGGTGCTTTTGTTAGGGAAGTTTATCAAAAAGAATATGAATACTTGAAATGGTGGGCAGAAATAATAAGAACCCTGATGTTTTTTCTTCCTGAAGGAGAATCAAGAAGCCAAGATTAATACCTAAAGACAACAAAATTGAGGCAAATGGATTGCCACATGGCAATCAATGAGAAAAGGGGCAGAAAAATCATCCCCCCCCATAATTTTTATGCTGAATCAAGAGATAATGCCTGGAAGAACTTCTGGGTCAATTAAAACCCTAGATAACTTCAGACTTGTCTGGTGTCACTATGATGGCTGGCTATACAGTAGGCCTTGAGGTGGCAATGCTGTCACCCCCAAATAAGAATGTCAGGAAGTAAGAAGTTTGACTTTCTCCAATTTTATCTAACTATGGATGTTTCTCTAGTCTTTCAGCAGATATCATTGGCAGCTTCAGGGAACCCATGCCCCTTTCTTTTCTTTCTTTTTTTTTTTAATATATTTTTTAATATATATTTTAAATTTTTTAACAGATACTTATATTACATAAATGTTACACAAAAAATATAGGCATTCCCATATGCCCCACTCCCTACCCCTCCCACACCCTCCCACATAAACAACATCCTTTATTAGTGTGGCACATTCATTGCAATTGATAAACACATCCTGGGGCATTGCCATTGAGCATGGACCATAGTTCACATTGTAGTTTACACTTTCTCCCACAAAATTCTGCAGGCTATGGGAAGATATATAATGGCATGTATCTGTCATTGCAATGCCATTCAGGATGATTCCAAAGTCCCAAAAAAGCCCCTACATTACACCTGTCTTTTCCTCCCCTTGACCTCAGAGCCTCCAGTGGCCACTGCCTCCACATCAATGCTGTAATTTCTTCCATTGCTAGAATCACAAGTCTATTGTAGAATGCCAGTAAGTCCACTCTAGTCCATAGTTCATTCCCCAATCCTGAGGATTCTGGGTTGGTGATGTCCACTCCAGCTCTAATTGAGAGGGGGCTTCGATCCCATAGAGCCGACGGATGGGATTCTCTTGCTTGCAGTTGTAGGTGCTCTCATTTCCTTAGTATGGTGCTGTCAATCCTCACCTCCTTGTTAGTTGTCCTGTGTGAGTCCAATGAACTGGAGAGTAGGTGTTGCAACTCCGCTGAGGCTCAGGGTCCAGCTAGCACATGGACAGCCCAAAGATTCAAGCTTCTTGGACGTACAGAAACCAACTCCAGCACCAAATATAGGTTCAAATATAAGGGACAGATGAGCCATGTGTAGGGAAGTCATAACTGAGTCCAACTCTGTCACTCTCAGGAGCATAAACTCCAAAGTAGGGCCCACTGGCAAGGCACTAAACTCCAGAGCTATCTGCCCTGACCATAGGACCTGGGTGTCTCCAGAGCCCCTAGGAGCCCCACTATTTGAGGTAGTATCCAATTTGCTCATGCCCCATTCTTACCCAGTCACTTCTCAAGTATAAGTCTCAATCTGCATAGAAGTCAGTCAGTGTGAATCCATGACAATTTTTTAATGGTGTGCAACTTGCAGCAAGGCAGAAAGTATTTCATGGCTGAGGACTGCTCAAAGATAATTATAAATTTTCACCCAAATCTGTTATGAGTATGTTGTTTGGAATAGTTGTTTCTTCCCATCATAAAGGCCATAGAATTTCTTTTTTAGTAACTTCAGCATGCCATTTTCAAATCAATAAATAAATAGCGTACTCTTCATAGCTAATGTTACTTTCCTCCAAAGATCTTAAAGACTGTAGTAAACTTTAATTAAATTTATTGCAAAACATAATGAAAGTATTCTTTCCCTTTAGCACATGCAAAGTAATCCCAGCCTCCTGTCTTCTCCTTAGCCCAGAGAAAGGCTTTTTTTTTTTTTCTTCTCAAACATGACATTTGGTTTTTCAAGTCTGAGGACAGACCACTTACATGCATACAACTAGCACACTGTACCATGAGACAGATCCACTAATTAAAGGTAATCCAATTTGAACAACTCTAATTGGAAAATTGTAATGGCCATGAGAAGACATGAAATTCCGGCTGCACAAGAATTAGCAGTGCACAGGTACACATCCTACTTATCACTGTGATTTAACAGGGGCAGATGGTGCACAAGGCAATGCCTAGATGGGCTATATCTAATTGAACTCTCTTTGACCTGGCACTGACTGCATAGAACAACCACTAGTTTCAAAGCCGGGGCTTAAAACTAACATCCTATTTATTCAATAAAAAATTAATAGCAAAGATGAATTACTAAATAAATTGTACTATACTAAAATACTATGCAGAACGTTTTTCCAGATAAAATTTTCTTCAGGCACTCTCTGCATAAGGGAAATGAAAATATTAATTACGAAAGAGCTAAGTGCTGGCAAAAGGATGACTGTGTAGCAGAATGCCCTCGGCAGTCATAAGTAATGTGTTAAATAATCATAAAATTCTAAAAAATATTACATGCAACTTCTCTTGATTTTAAAAGTATCTACAGTCCATTACCATGACTGCAAAAACTAGCGATTTTACAAATGAAAGCAATCAATATTTTTCTGTATCTAGTAACTTTTGGTCCAGATAACCTTCAGATCCCAGCACATTTACCTTTCAAAATATGAGCAAACCAAGAATAAAGTATCTAAATTTAAAGAATAAAGTATCTAAAATTATTTCCAAAATAAACCAATTTAGTGATAAACCCTATGAAAGAAAAACAAGCAGGAATTAATGGTGTGGAAGTACATATGCCTAAATGCCACAGAGATTTAACCTGGGCAGACAATATAATAGGAAGAAGAAAAATGTTTTTTCAATGTCCCATAGTCTCACTAATATATTTTGGATTTGGGTAGATGATATGGAAGAGGTTTTGTGAATTTGTGATATAGCTAAGTTATAAAATTATTTTCCTGGAATGTAGATGTATTATACTCTAATGCACTTATCAACACTGCTATTACAGAAATAAGAACAAGAGTTATATGACATTTTTTAGAGATTCTGAAAGGAATGCTAGTAAAAAGGTAATAATCATTTATAATTTGCATACTTAGCAATTGAACCTAAGTGCTAAACTACACAACTGCAAGAAACTTGTTCTCATCTTTGAAGACCAAACTAATGTCACTTCTGTGAAGTATTCCAGATCCTCTTGTTATATTCAGCCATATTTCACAATATTTGTATACCTGTCTACATAAATAGCTTTTACTTTTGTCTATTTCTTTCAATCACCATGACTACCTATATTACATTACCTAATATAAGCTAGCATGATTTCTCTGTGTAATTGGTCAAACAGTTACCTCTGGCATCCACCCTTGTTCCAGTTCCTCCTCACAGAACAGCCAAAGTATCTAAAATGCCAGTCTGATCAGGTCTTACCTTACTTGATATATCTTTTAATAATATCTCATTCTCTGGGGATAAAGAGCACAATCTTTAAGGTGGCTTGCATGATCTTCATGTGTGATCTGGCCCCTGTGTTCACCAGTTTCGCCTATGTCTCGCCCCTTACTCCGCCCTCAAACAACACAGAATTTGAATACCTGTACTCAGTGTCACCTTCTGGCTGCTGCACATGCTTTCCTTCACCCCACACCTTCACATAATTGGTTGTTACTCACCCTTCATTAGTTGCTGTACCAAGGGGCAACCCCCTAAAAGCTAAAAACCCCCTAAAAGTTACAAACTAAGAAGAACAGTGGGTTTACTATGCAACACAGCTTCAAGATGTGTCTCTGGAAACTTGCTTTCAACCAGATTGCCCTTCCTAAGCTTATTCTATTCAGAAATTCTGGAGTTCACCCTGTCCTTCAGAGCTAACTCAAATGTCACTTCTAGCAAGCATTCTCTGAGCACTGCCTCCCCCCACTTCCAGAATAGATCATTTCATCCTCCTGTTAAACACTCATTTAGCACCTGTGATGTCTAGTACAGCACTTACTGTGCTTGTATTTAAAAGAATAATTACACAGTCTTCACTCAACCTCAATAGAATAGCCAGAGAGGTTTACGCCCTATCAGGCAGGGACTACTGCCCTAACCAGCAGGAAGTAACTACAGAAGAATGATCATCTCCCCTCAGCACCCCCTTAAGAATAAGGGCGTGAACTCTTTGAGGGGGTAGTTGAGGCAGGTTAGTACAGGGTAATGGAGGAGAAGACGATCTACAACATGGCCAGCAGACAATATGGCTGCAAGACCTTGTTGGGACCTTGAGTTTAACCTTGAGGTCTCAGTTTCTCTTTCCAGGACCTCCCCTTGGCCCCTGATATTCCAAACAGTCCTCACCATTGGTCCCACCATTAGCGGGGTAACCAATAACACCTGGGGTCCATCCCCTTATCATTAGCAAGGGGGTGAAAAAATTAACAGTTTAAAAGGTAATCACATCAGGCAGAGCTCCCTCTCTCTGCCTAGAGGGGCACACACCAAATCTTTCTCTCCTGTTTCTCAGCAAGCTCTGTTCTTTCCCCCATTTCCCAAATAAATTTTTTTTACTGGCTGAAAAATAAAAAAATAAAAGAATAATTAAGGAATTACTAGTTTAGAATGCCAGACAGAGTAAAAGTAATCACCGTTAAGCAGGGAAAGAATTCTCTTTTTTGCCTCTGGAAACCATCTGAACCCAGAACAAAGGGCTTAATATTTATTGAAAGAGAACAAGCAAGGGAAAAAAAAAGTGTCTTTCAGTGGTCATGCCAACATAGGTATCTGGGTCTATGTTCTATTTCTCAGCATAAAATTAATAAATAAGCATTACGATTTCAAAAACAAAATAACAATGTGCTCTCAATGTCACCTTTTCCATGGACTGTTCAGTAGCTGAGTAGCATGTGTGTTAATTCATCTTTTGAAGCAATTTGCTAGTGGTCTTATAGTACTGAGTAACTGAAACAGCTTCTGTTTATTTTAGCAAGATATTCATTCATAAAAGTGGCACTTCCTGACAGCTGTGCTTTTTTCTCAAGTGTTTTTAATTGTTCTCCCGATATAGCTATATAGAGCAAGAGAGGGAGTGGTTCCCCCAATTTATGAGTGTGTCAATGGTAAAGGAGAAGAAGAATTCCAAACTCCAACCATTGAAGTCATAGTCCTCTTAAAATTATATAAACCCAAAGGCAAAGCGATTTCACCGCATGTTAAAGGTGTATACCTGGGAGCAAAAAGGAATGGTGACGCCTTTCCTTCCTCCCCACCTGCCCTCCATTAACTTAGAAAGTAGTAAAGAAATCAATGACACTGTTAAGCAGAGCAAGTATCTTCTTTATTTCTCAACACTGGAACTGAAGTACTGAACACTAAGCTTTGTGCATAGAGGCATCAATATGCTCTTGTTCGAGCCTTAATCAACATCAACATTAATTTAATTATTTAAATGATTGACTTATACAATGGAGGTGGGGGGACTCTTGATCAGCCTCTTGGGAAGCAAATATTTGTGACATCTGAGTATGATGAATCCAAGCGCCTGTTCTCCATTTCCCCCACTCTTCCCATGCTAGATGCTCTATTGATTCTTTCCTGGTTTCCAGGAGCAAAGTAGTATGGGAGAGTGTGGGGGCCTTGGGAAGGATGTGGGCACATGCCATTCTCTGGGCTTAGTTGCATGAGGGAGGAAATGCATGAATAATGAGATGTGCAGAAATAACCTTCTGATAGTGAGTCATAACTGAAAAGAGAGAGGAATGGAGCTAGGGAGAAGGAAGGCAGGAAGGCAAGAAGGGAAGAGAGTGGGGATGGGAAGGGAAGGAAGAGAGGAAGGAAGGGAGGGAGGGAGGAAGGGAGAGAACAGTCAACCTGAATAAAGAAATCTCCCCAAAAGAATAATTAAAACACAGTCAGGTTAAATGATGCTGGTGCACAGAATCAAAATGGAACAATTATAAATGGACCTTGCTCCAACTTTGGGACAGCCTGGCACACACTTCTTAGGCCCTGCTGAAGGAGTGTACCTGGCTTTTTGAACTGTCACACCCAGAATTTGAGAGGGAACCATGAAATGGAATCAGTTTTTCTTTGAGCCTTCCTTTAAATTTTACCTCCTCTTACATGTTCTGGTGAATAATTGGCACTCAATCTTTTCTAAATTTATTAAAGAGTTTAAAACTCTTCTGGGTTAACACATAATCTAGACTCTGATTTGTGAGGGGGAAATCATTTGTGGATTAACTTAAAGGCAGAGGTATAGATGAAGAAAAATGGCAAGCAATCTTCCATATGAATGCTGTCCTCTCCTCAGAGACATGACATTTCTATAGTTTTACTTAAATGGCTTTGCTTTGACTGGTACATTTCAAACTCGCATTTAATTAATCATCCCCTCCTCTGTGATTCCATATTATTTTGCTTTTGTATTTATACATTTCATTTAATAAATATTTAATGAATGTCTGTTCTGTACCAGGCACTGTGCTGGGGAGAAAGCAGTGAAACATAGACAGGGTTGCATATAGCAGGGCAGAAAGACCTGGAATAAAAAAGTTTGCTGAGTGATGAAGTCAAGAAGTAAAGGGACTATGGTTGGTGGCAAGGCTCCAGGATGTGTAAGTTCATTGAGGTTGGTGGGCCACACTATGGGAGATGTTTGTGTTGGATGTGGTGGGAGGTGTGGGAGGTGGGCAGCATGGGAATCCCAGTGGGTTCCGTGTAATATTTTGGGTAATCTAAGCACCTCTTAAAATATATGTATATATATATATAAAAAAAATAAAAATAAATTTCCAAAAAAAAAAAAAAAGAAGTAAAGGGACAACACATAGAATTTCTCCTGTTATTCCACTTGTCCTATTATGGTATATTTTATAATTATATAAAGGGCACATTTTTCTTACCTACTATATTGCAAGCTTCTTAAGAGCAAGGACCTTCCCTCCCATTCCAATGCTTAGGGTAGTGCCTCACAAAGCAATTTTTGTTGTTGAAAAATATTTGTTGAATTGAGTTTGAAAAACATGCTCTAGAACCAGCTCCGTGGCTAACTACTGTCTCATCTTGGACAAGTCACAATAACTTCTTAGGTTTTAATGACCCCATTTATAAAATGAAGGAGGTGGACAAGGTTTATGAGATCACACCTAGTGGTTGTGGGAACACTGGTACAGCTGAAGAGTGACAGCCTGTCAACATCATTAGGTTTAATCACAATACCTCTGAGCTGACTACAGAAATATTGGTGGGGTAGGGAGTGGGCATATGAGAATTGTCTTACTTTTTTATGTGTAATTTATGTAATCTAAAATCTTTTAAAAATAAAAATAAAAAAGAGAAAAAATATATAGTATTATTATAAATATATAGGGTTATTATTATTTTTAATACAAAACAAGGTGGCTAAAGAGAACAGCATGGTGAAATTTTTGGCTTATTTTCTCAACTTTACATTATTCAATAAGAATTTGCCAAATATAGAAGCAGTATGATATGGTGGTTAAAAGATACCTTCTGAAATCAGACTTCCCACCTCTATCACTTATTTGAAGGCTGAAGAAGCACCTCCTCCCCTTCTCAAACATTTCTTTATTGTGACCATCTAAGAGCTGAGCACATTTTCTTTGTTCAATAAATATTTGAAGTGTGATGAGATTTCCCCCTTATCTAGAACTTTTTTTTCCTATATTTTCACACAATGTAATAACTTTTGTAGGACATTTGTGTACCCCTCCCCCCCCCCATTTATAAGAAAGGAGACATGAGTCAGACTGTGTTCAGATGCTAGCTCTGACCATTATTAGCCCTAGGCTTGGGCAAGTTACTTCTCTCTGCCTCAGTTTTCTGAACTATATAATATTTCCTACCTGATAGGATTGACGTGAGTATAACATGAGTTAATTTATGCAAAGCACTTAGTACAATGCCTGGCATATAATAATGCTCACTAAGTGTTTGTCATCATCATTCTCATCCCCTTCCCCATACCAATTGTAAGCTCCATAGACAAATATTTCAAAGATCTGCAGTATAGCTATTCAGTGAAGGTCAGCTGATTTGACTTGAATGCCAGAATTCCGAACTGGTTCTAAACTTATCTTCCCAACTCTTATTTTTGTCAGGGTGTTCTGCCCCTGGGCCCAGTGCTCAATAACCTCATCACCACAAACAACGGAGCTACCATTTATTGAACACTTAGCAATGCACCTCAAGTGTGCATATTTTATTTGTTCCTTGTTCCAACTCTTTATGGTAAATATTGAGATGTCAATTTTAGATACAGAAATAGGCTGAGAAAGATTCCGTAATTTCCCCATGGTCATGGCATTAGCAAGGAGTGGAACCGAGACTCAGATCAAGGTCCATACAACATTGGAGGCCATGTGTGAAAACCTATCCAAATACCATCTCATTTTTGTGTAACACTTTGGTTTTTGAACATACCCTTACAACAGTCCCATAAGATAGACAGAGTAGGAGGACATCTAAGGACAATTGTGAAATAATGTGACTAGGGTCAGACAGCTGGTAAGTGATATTGTTGGGACCAGAATTCAAAGCTCAGTGTTCACACCAGAATCTTTCCACTATTCCTTCATATTTTCCTACACAGCAGACTCCCTTTCTAGGAACATACATGTGACATATTGTCACACACTTTGCCATCAAAACAAATGAGTAAAGGTTGAGGAATATTTAGTGAACCTAGAACATAAGGTTTTAAGTTTGGTACTAACATAAAATTTGTGTTTGCTTTCTTTGTTCCTCTTTAAATATCCTAAAGAGAAGATCATTCGGGATTTTGAGAAGTCTGACTGAAATGGAACCATAAATTTGAAAGGTTTAAATGAAAATAAAGTTTTTTGGTTTTTAGTTTTATCTTCTCATGCAAGTCCAGGAGCATCTGTGCAGTTTCTTGGAATCAAAAGGTAAAGGTTTACGTTTATGTAAACTGCATTTCTTCTGCTATGTAACATCTCTAGTCATAGTAGTTGCAGCTATCATTTATTGATCATCTTCTACGAATGCGCCAAAAAACTTACAAAATTAAAGTTGAGTTTTACAACAGTCCTGAAAGGCAAATGTTATCATCCTCATTTCTAAATGAAGAAATTAAGGTTCGGAGTAGTTAAGTAATTGCTCAAGGTGATGCACCTACTAAATGGCAAAGCCCTGATTCAAACCAAGGTCAGTCGGATTGCAAAGCCTGCTGCCTCCCACTGCATCAGGATGCTTGCATTTAAGGGAGAGAGAGAGAGAGAGACAGAGAGACAGAGAGAAAGAGAGGCGAAAAGAAGAATTGATACAAGTCTTCCACTTTGGCTAGTGTAAGTATTTTAAATGCTAAACTCCAGTTCAAGCTGTGGGGGCTTTGGGAAAAAAAAACAAACCCTCAAACTAATTATATAAAACCAATGTTGGTGAGAAGGCCAAGCAGAAATGAGTTATCAGTTACTCTGGGATGGAGTTCTTCATCACCTGATAGTGATTATTCATTGAGGCCTGCTGGGCACATACACCCACGTGCCAAACTGCCCCACTGTGAGACCTTTCAAAAGAAACCTTTATTCTAAATCTCAGTCATGAACCAACAAAGCAAAGATGATATAAAAATTACCTGTGAGATGTGTTCTACAGAATTATGGTGAGTCCAAGACACACCACTTAGAGCCAAGGGAGGCACTGACACTGAAAATAAATTTTGAAGGATTTACTTAGTGCATATTTGTTAGCATGCAATTAACAATAAAATATTTTCTTTACCACAGAAAGCTCATTTATTTCATCCTTAGAATATGTTGTTTTGGTGTAATTTGTGCCTCACTTTAGATGTAATTTCCTCAACGTGTAACAGCAGTATCGCTTGCCCTCCTTTAAGCAGCTGATGCATAGGAAGTCTGGAGGGCAATGGGGAACTTATTTCCTGTTTGCATCCAATATGCTAGGTGGCCTGTTTCAATTAGGCAGGCAGCATATCAGAAACAGCACCTCATTCCACTTGAAGCAAATTACTAGTCCACTGAAGGAAGACCTTGATACGAATATTTTTATCCTTCCCCACTGATGTGGCTACTGTGCCATGGCAGGCAGGACCCCTTTCTGCTCTACAAAAGCACCCAGACCATTCTAGAGAGAAATCTGTTTCATTCTTGATAGGAAAAAAATTGAATTAAGAGCAGTAAAACAAACCTTCCAGGAGGAAGCATCCACAAGTAAATTCTGCTTAGAGAGCTGCATTACAAGCTCTTAATGTGACTCAGTAGAGCCCTGGTGAATGGATGAGTGGGAGGTTTGCACACCTGAAGATCATTTACATGTATTACTTGCACTCTTGCCTGCTTTTAAGACATCCCCATGGTTTTTCCTCTCTATTGCCTTTTGGCTGTTCACATGCAAAGGCTCTATTGCTCTACAAATAACTCTAAAAGGACTAGTGAGAAGGACTGATACATTCCTGCTGCATAGTCCCAGGGAAGGTCTTGTGGTTAAGAGTACAAATATGAGAGTATTCTCTCATGAACTATAACAAATGTACAATACTAATTCATGGTGTTAATAATAGGTGGTATATGGAAATATATTCCAAATATAAGGAAAGAACCACAATTAGTGGTAATGGTCTGATGATGTTCTTTCATAATCTGTAACAAATGTTCCACAACAATGGAAGGTGTTGGTGGAGGGCTGATGTATGGGAATTCTGCACATTATGCATGATTTGTTTTGTAAGCTCACAACTTCTCTAATAAAGAAATATATTTAAAAATTGCACAAAGTGTTCCTGAAAATGAAATTGTGTTGTTTAATATCTGCATTCCAAATGGGTCTCCAACTGGTGAAAACACAATTGATTTTGTCTTCAATTAGACTCTGACTGAAGTACGTTCTCTTACGATCTAGAGCAGTGTCAACCATTGATTTTGTTCCATGACTGATTTGGCATTCAGTCCACAGTTTCTTCTTTGTGACATTGCTAATCTCTGCAATATCCCATATAACGCTATATCTATATAGGTTATATATATGGATATATACAATATAGCTTATATCCAATATATGCTTTATTAAAAAGGGGCAAGAAAAGAGCCAGCCCATTTTCAGATGTTATCTAATGCAATCACTTCTAGTTCCTAATAGCTATGGCAATTACCAGGTACATTTTAGTTAAAGGAAAGTAAAAGCCTATTTACATTTTTTTCTTAAAGCCAGGCTCAAGTAAGAATAAAGAAACCCATCAAGAGCAGCATTCAGAATGATATAGATTCGTCTCTAAACAAGAAGTGACCATGTTAATGATGTCACCATTAATTTAACGTTTTAATCCATAATGCTTAGATTTACATTTACATTCTCTGAAAGTCAGTTCTATGAGTCTTAAGTGCTTAGATCTCTTTAAATCCTCACAATATCACACATCCTGGAAATTACCTTAATTCTAAGGATAGGAGGTCTTAACACAAAATGATTTAAGGCTTACAAATGCTTGAGTATATTATTGTCACAAATACCGTAACGCTTCAAAGAAGATTGGCAGGGTTGAGAGAAACTGAGCTGAGTTGTGGGTGTCATTGTGTTGGTGGGGGCACTTCGGAGAGGCTGGGGCAAGGAGAAGGGGGTAATGGTCAGAGGTGTCCTCTACCAAACTATAAGAATCTGCCTATAGATGGGTCAGCTTCCACATGCCTTGCTAAATCAATATTTAAAATGTGAATTACTCTTACAAGGCTTCTGACTTAAGAGTATGCCAATCTTATGTTTCAGTCTCCTGAAATTACACATAAAGTCAGAATAAAGGAAAAGCTGTTTTCCAAATCCTTGAAATGTTTGGTTTTTCTGCAAACAATGCTATATTTTTCTAAAGATAAATCCTAGAACTTCTGAGGTCTGACCTGCACTGGGGCCCCTACTGTGCATTCTGCTAATTCTCTCCAAATTAATTTCTGTTCTTATCCACAAGCAGATATAGAAGCTTGTCCTATATCTATTTATTAGAGAGAATCAGCTCATGACATATTTTTCTCAGGGTCTTCATTAGCTTTCAAATGTAATGTCACCTGTTGATATTTTCAATTACCAAAGGTAGCAAACTATTGAGAGAGTTGAGATCTATTTGTCCATAAGATTTAAAATAAAATATAGAAACAATTATGCGTGGAGAATTTTATTCATTCATTCAATAAATATCAATTGTATACCTACTATGAGTTCATCATTGTGCTTAATATCTAGCTTACAGCAATGAATAAGCTAGATATCATCCCTGTCCTGATGGTGATTCCAGACTAACAGAGAGACCTTGAATAAATAATTATAGAGATAATCATCTAATTAAAACTTGGATAACTGCAATAAAGGAGAAGTTCAGAGGCTAGAAGCATACATAAGAGAGGCTTTAGGTATGGCTTCCCTGAGGAAGTGACATTTCAGCTAAGAAATTAGTGTGTGAAACTAAATTCTATTCCACTCTTGAACAACTTGGCAAACAAAATCAGAATGTGCTAAATTAATTTACAATCTCAAATGTACACAGCTCCACAGGATAAAAAGAAAGTCCACTGCAAAATGCAAATAGCTAAAGTTATAGCACCCAAATGTATGTTTCCTTACTGTTATTATTTAAAAGGGATGTCAACCAGAAACAAGTTAACTCTTCCTTATATTTTAAGTGAAGTACTTAACTACAAAAAGAAAAATAAGCAAGGAAAAAAAAAAAAAAAGCAAGAGGAAAGAAAGAGAAGAAAGCAACAAGCAAGCAAGCAGGAAAGTGAAAAAGAAAGAGAAAAAGAGAAAGAGAAAAAGAGAAAGAAAGAGAAAAAGGAAGGAAGAAGGAAGGAGGGAGGGAGGGAGGAAGGAAGGGAGAGAGAGAAAGAGGAAGGAAGGGAGGAAGGGAGGAAGGGAGGAAGAAGGAAAGAGAGAGAAAGAAAGAAAGAAAAAGAAAGAATGAATTTTAGCATGTCTTCAAAAATAATGCAAAGAACTTTAATAATTGCAGGCCATTGCACTGGTAACAACATTATGCTGCTAGGATAAACTTACAAAAAAAGAGAACTCTCTGAATTTGAAAATAAGGATATGCTCCAAGTGGGAATTACTGAAATATTTGTTGATCATAGATGGTTGGCACTTCTGAAGAATTCTGGCCCAAACATCCAAGCTAAGACAGCCCTTCTAAACCAAAACAGCCATGCTGAGGACTTAGTATCAAAGGTTTTCCAACACTTTCAAACCCTTTAAATCTAGAGTTTGTATGTCGTTTCTAGCTACCCATGTTGTTAACAATGTGACCTTTGACTCTTGGAGAAAAAAGCCCATACTCTGGAGGAGGGAGAAATGGGTTTGCATCCCAGCTCCACCATTTAACAACTGTGGGACCTCAGGAAAGTCACAACCTCTCTCAGTCCCAGTCCTCTCATCTGTGATATGGATCGTGGAGGTATAACTGGACTGTCATGAGGCTTACAAGAGGTAGTGCATATAAAGCACTTACCACCAATGTACTGCCTACTACCTTGTAAGGGCTCAAATTTTAGGGTTCTTGCTGTTGTTGTTAGTGGTGACAACCATGATGATGATGACTAGAAGAAGCCTACTTCAGTGACAAGGCTTGATAAAGATATTTAATAGCCCCAAGACCTGAAAAGATTACTGGCTCCACCCACACAACTTTTAAAATGTATTCTTCTAATGTCATAACTCTCACATGTATGTTGACATTTTAATAGCCTCTTTCTAGATTTTTCTGATCGCAAAATTTTGGATGTGTTTACCAATAGGACCTTTTCTCAATTTTTGGTGCCCATATTTTGCTAGTTCTCTAAGCACATCTTTAGTCTGCTTTTGGATAATTCAGCATTAACATAATGCCCAACATAAGGATTGGGACATGTTAAAGGACAAAACTAAAAAGGTAGCACTCTGTTTAAACGCTATCACAACTGGAGGACGGCTGTGACATCCCCTTGATGGAGAGCTATGACCTCTCTAGCCCTATCTCTCCCTGCTCCCCAATCTTCTGCTACAGGAACAGTGCCTTTTGTCCTTGATCCAATTCAGTTCCTCACAACTATTTTCAACCCTCGTCTAACCCTATTTCTGTTGGTCATGACACAAAAGAGTGCCTACCCATAGAGTAACCAGGGACTTAGAAAGTTTGCTCAGCTCAGAATTTGGCCTCACTGAGAGATTCTCCTTTACCAATACCACTGAGTCCCCATGTTAGTCACATAGATCAACTTCCTCTCCTAGTTTCTGACTTTTGACCCATTTTCTTGGCTCTAACCAGATCCCTTCCTTTGGTGGGCCATCGTCTCTAGGGCTGAGCCACGAGTCAGCAACCACATTTAATGACCAGTATGGCTTACCAGGAGCCAGGTCCGGGAAGACAGCCAGTCTTCCCACTCTGCAGCGGGCCTGTGGCTATGCAGCCATTATTGGAAAACTGCAGAACACGGATGACTAGCAGAGGGGAGGAGGAGGCAAGCTCAATGAATTTGCTGAGTGTGGAGGTATAACTGGGTAACTACAAACTGACCATTCTCATGTCTCTCGATTTCCAAAATCAACCCAAGGGAAAACAAGTGTCTCTACCCCCTCCCCCAGCCATCACAAGACACACACACACATTCATACATACCTATACAAATGACTTGCTTTTTGCTAGAAATCCAGTTGTGAGGTTTCACTGTAATGAAATGTATTTCATTAAAATGACTGAGACTCACATTCTTTATCAGGATAATTTTCTTTCACTTTTATCCTATTGCTTTAACACATGCAGATTCTGTGTGAACATGGGAAAATTTATTAAACTCTATAACATTTAGTTTTCTTATGTGTGAAGCAGGGCTAAAAGTAGCATCTACCCTGTAGAGATATTGTGAGGTAAAACATGTGACGTACCTAGCTTACTTCTTAATATAACTAATAAGAGGGAGCCCAGGATCCACCCATGTGGTCTGATCCCAGAGAAGAGTCTATGTACTTAGCCACCATGCTATATACTGAGCACTCAATAAAAGTTGTCTGCTATTACAACTATTACAGTAATTCACACATTCGTTGTAGAAAATTTTGAAAATTCAGATCAACAAAGTGAAAAAAAATTGTTCATAGTCCTATTAATGATTTTTAATATTTTTACTGTCTTCCCAGACTTACTTCTATGCATATATTTTCCTATTCTCCAAAAAGTAGTATCATACTGTTTCTAACCTGCTTTTGCTCTTTCTATGTTGTCGATATTTTTTCATATCTGTAAATATTCTCAGTAGAATTTATGAACTAAGAGACAACTTTGTTTTAAGTGATTGGACAATCTGTACCTCCAACCAGGCCACTCCATGTCTAATAATGATCTTAAACCCCATATTCCTTACATCTTCTTAGCCTCGCTAATAGCCCTTGAGGCTTAGGAACCAGGTTCCCAGTTCACTGACTCACAGAAGGACTTGCTTGGCAGAAGCCACAAGAGAGTTAAGACCCCAGAAACAGGGAGATTTTCTCTCCATCACACAACAGGGACAGTTCATTAAAGAAGAAACAGTTCTTCATTAAATATTACAGTGCAGCAAACATGAGTTTCACTGAGAGCTGGCAATTTAACCGGCATCTGGTGCAGAACTGATATGTGGAGCTGCTCGTGGATGGAATACAGATAGATCAAGAAGAGAGGTAGCAGGGGAAATTAACTTTTTCAGGACATTTGGAAATATATAAGACCAAGAGGATAACTTCCTATAAGCATAGCTCTATGAAGTACCAAATGAAGTACCAACTCTCTTCCCTTAGATGAGAGAGCAGATGGTACACACTGGTTTGGGAACCAGTTTCAGTAATGGTGTTACTGTGTCTGTCCAAAGATGGGACGCAATATCTCTTATGTTATCTTCTAGACGTTTGGTAACATATCTATAACACAACAAACTTTTAAAAGAGGTAATTTTAAATGTAATTGCCATTCTGTCTAACGTATGTGAAATCGGGTTCATAATAAAGTTTCTATATAAGTTTGCCTAAAAGAAAAAAAAAAAAATGAAGTACCAAATGCCCAGCAAGCATCCTGGTTTTAAAATATGGAAATATGTAAGAAATTCATTTATTCATTCAAAAATCTTTTTTTAAAAACATAGTTTGTCGGGCATCAAACTTGTACTGGGCAAAGTCCCCACCTACATGCATCTTATATCCCCACCTGGATGCAATTGTCCACAGAGGTTTGCCATCTGGCATACGGTTTCTCTACTTTATCACCTATTAAGAATCCTAGTCCAAGCCTTTATTTTCTTGATGAACTCCCAACTGAGAAAGCAAACTGATCCCTCTCTTCTCTGTGATTTTTAAAAATATATAATTGATTTAACATTTCACAACTGATTTTTTTTTTCTGGGATCACCAAAAAAATAGGAGTTCCCAATAAGTAGATTTTCCAGATAGTTAAAAATGTTCCTAGTTTACCCCCTTTGCAGTCTTGAACAAGTTACTTAACCCCTACGAGTCTCATTCCCTCACCTGTAAAGTGGTAATAACACATACTTTGCAGTGTGCATGTGAGAATTAAATAACATACATAGGGTGCTTATCACAGTCCTTAACACATTGTAGTAGTTATTATTATTTATTAATTAATGTGGATTTGCTGATCACTCATTATAAATTTATGTTATTGTAATTAACATTACCACAATGTCTACACAGACTGTGTATTTCCCTTTATGTTAAATATCCAAAAGTTGCTATTATATCTTGAGCACATGTCCAGATATCATAGAAGATTTCAGCATTTTTTGCCCCTCTGTTATCACAGCACCACTTCAATCATCACTTCATCCCCCATCTTTTTATTCCTACTTCAATCAGATTAAGGGGTTGGCAGGGTTATGGGCTGATCAACTAGATAATAAAACTTGTTGGGGAAAAAGCAAGAGTAATAGGATGAAAGGAACGTACATTTACAAAGTTGTAATGGTTAGGCCAATGTGTCAACTCGGCCAGGTAATGGTGCCCAGCTGTTTGGTTCAAGCAAGTACTAGGTGAATTGTAATACAAGGGCATTTCATGGACTTCAATCATTGGTGAGTTGATTGCACAGATGGCTGGTTACATCTACAATCAACTGAGGAGACTGCCGTCAGTAATGAGTGACGTCTCAACCAATCAGTTGAAGGCGTTAAAAGGGGAAGTGATTTCAGCATTCAAAGAGAGAATCCCATCTCTACTTCTCCTGAGAACTCATCAAGGACCTTCATTGAGGCCCCTGGTTTGCAGCCTGCCTTGTGGAATTCAGACTTGTGCATCCCTACATTCGAGTGAGACAATTTTATAAAATCTCATACTAGTTATATATATCTCCTGTCAGTTCTGTTTCTCTAGAGCATCCTGACTAATAAAGAAGAATTAATGTTCCAGGCATTATAACAACTAGTTGTTTTTTTTTTTCCTTAAATCCTCAGCATAACTTTTTGAAGTGGACCTTGATCTTTGTTCCCATTTTATATTTAAAGCAGAGACTCAGAAAGGCTAACTACTTGCCCCTTTTTATCCCCTATAGTGGATGTGATGGATATTCAAAATATGTTTGTTGATATTTGTTCATCTTTTCTCTTTATTTTTAAGAAATTCCTGGAGCAGAGAATTTAAAAAGATATTTCCTTCTTTCAGTTCACTTTACATGTCTTATGGCATCATTTCTTCCATCTCGATGTGAATCAATGATATATACTTTTTCCAATTTAGGAGAGTTTGAACTGAGTCTGATGTCCTTTGATTAGTTTCACCATCAAGATCAACTCTTAGGAAGCAGAGATGAATTCTGTACCCTGGAGCTCCAGATCTCACCAAGGAAGTAGCCCTCATTACAACAGCCTCCTTTAAAGAGTAGTTTTATTTTCAAAAACACAGCATTTTTGGGACATGTGATACAGACAAAGATTGCTAAATTTTATCAACATGTAAGTAGCTTTGCTCTTTTCTCTCAAAGGAGGAAGTTTAGAAAAATAATTATGGGGAATCTAATTTCTTGAATATCAATAAATCTCCTCACCACAAATGCATCTAAGAGCCATACTGGTTACTTAGAGATTAGGTTTTGTGTGTGTGGGAGGACTGGGATGCTTACTGAGCTGCTTGAACCCAATTATAGAAAGCCCCCCAGTAAGCACAGACAGAAATGTGGTCACAGGAAAAAAGGAAAGAAAATAATGAGGTATCTCTCAGGAGAGACTGGTTTATTTGCTGATTTGCAGAAAATAAAGAAGGCAATATCAAAGAATGCAGGCAGGCACACTAGCATATTTCCCAGCCAATAATCTAAAATTGCTTCGAATACAAAATTCCGCTAGTTGCCTGAATCTGTCAGGGCTCCATTGTCCATACTTCCCCAGGGGAGAAACAATCTGCTGGACAGATACACAAAGCCTAGGTCTGCATGCACTTTATACTTCTATTAAATTCAGGGATCCTCTGGGGAAATAAGTGGGCCACTAGACAAATGTTAGTGGCTTTGAAACATTTCAATGATAAATTTTACAGTGCTTAATTATGACCATCTCATATAGGGATGCAAGAGGTTGGAAGCAGAGAAAAAGAAATACTTATCTAGAACCATCTATGAATCAGGCCATGTACAAGGAAACTTGTGCATATATCTCCAGAAAATCAGATATTGTGATCCATTTTACAGATCATTTCACGAATAAAAACAAAGGCTCGGATTTCAATTAGGATCAAGATGGTAGACTGAGAAGCTTCAGGGCTCTATTCTCCCACAGAAACTTTGAATGACCATCAAGAACTGGCAGAAACATCTTTCTCAAAGCTCCAGAAAACAGTTAAAGGCTACAGAAACAGGGCAAGTGCCAAATCAAGAAAAAGGCTACTTAAAAGCTATAGGTTAAGCAGAGTTGTGGCCAACAGCTACTCTCCAGTTCATCGGACTCACCCAGGACATCTAAGATGGAATTATCATTGATGTCTTCTTCTTTCAACAACCTAACTGAATTTATTGAAAATAGTTTACAATTTAGATTTTTCCTAAAAGTAGACATATTCAGCAATGCCTTAAAATAATATTCCATCCCCAAGAAGAAGGATTTAACATCAAACTTACTACCTGAAAAAAATAAAAATGGCCTCCTTCTAATTTATGCACAATAACTTATCTGTCCAAAGCCAACTCCAGTAATTTCCCAATGACTCCTTTCCAGCTGAGATTGCATGACTGAAGAATAGAGGTACCCACCATACTCGGGGTAGTAAAATTCCAGAGCTAAAAGTTACTTGAAGGATGAACCCTCATAAGAAAGGCGATTTCACATTTTGTTGCATTTTGCATTCCCATTCATTATTCCTTCCTGATAAGGGTGGGAATGCTGTCTTTTAGTTGGATTATAGAGTGATAAATACATGATATTACAGTCTTTTGCAAATGTAATAAAAGTCAAACTGGAGAAACAAACAACAAAAAAAGACACAAGCCTTATTATATTACTTCTTAATTCTTGGCAATGCGATCCTAATTCTATATGTATACTATTTGAGTTCCTAACCAGAGCTCATTTGGCTAAGAGATCACTTGTATTAGAAAGTGCCTTGAAGGGAGTGCTGCAGATGCAAGCTAACACAGTTAAGGGAAAGGAAAAGAAATGTGGAGCAGCAGTAACAATTTTTATGCTGACCTTGAAAAATTATTGCAGCAACTTAATGTGAAGCACAGATTTGGAAATTCTGAGACCAGCATACTTAAAGAATGTGCAAGTAACATTTTGGAGTAAAGGAAAAGTTCTGTACATGAGTAAATACTGTATATCAATAAAGTTCATTCAAGCCAGATTTTTATAAAGAAATAGCTCATTGACCCTATTTTTAAGATCCCAAACTATTAATCATTTTCTATCTTCTTAGATTTTGAACAGACCACAGAATTGTAATACAAATCTTCTTTTTAGGAAAAAAAAAAAAAGGACTGATCATGATGATGTAATATCCTAAGAGAGTCACATGAAGACTCATCTCCTAGAGTGAGAATCACATGTTGAAGGTGAATATATCACAATCTATATTCTGTGTTTTTTTTCCCCCTTGAGGTTTCACAGTCTCTGTGGCAAGAGATTCACCCACATAACTGGCTGAGATGGATTACCCGAGCCTCATGGTACAGATTAGGATCCACAATCTGCTCTCCTTGAGCCAAATCCCACCCATCTCCTGCTTTTGTAAATAAAGATTTGAAGGAACACAGCCTTACCACTTGTTTATTTGCTGGCAACGGACTATTTTCATGCGGCAATAGCAAAGTTGAATAGTTGCAACAGACTTTCTGGTTCTCAAAGCCAAAAGTGTTTACAATCTGATTCTTTATAGAAAAAGTTTGCTGACCTCTGGCATAGAGGAAAAAACAATGGGTTAAAAAAAAAGGAGAGAAAATGGCATATCTGAAGGTTAAGTATTAGCCCTTTGTGTTATCCTCATTTACCTTTCACTGCAATCATTGTAAATCTGTTATTCTTTGCTTACAAATAAAAATTTTACATTTTAAAGTTATTTCTAAACCTCGAATATTGTTTTTGAAACTAATCAGTCCTCTGAGTTTCAGCACTTCCTTCAAGTTTCTCAGTTCAGCCCTAACCCTTTCTGCAAAGCCTTCTTCAATACTCTCAGATGGAACTGACCACTGTTTTCTTGTCCTGCTCACGTTTGTTCCTATATTATTGAGTCTTTCACCTATTTATTGATTTACAAGTCCTCGCTTCCCCCTAGACTATGAACACCTCCAGATTAAGCTTGATGCTTTAATCGATTTTGTATCTTATGCTTTGCATTCATGCCTTCCACTCTGCCTTGCACTCTTCTTATAGGTGCTCAAGAAAATTTTGTTGAAGTTAGCTACAAAAAGTGGTGTTAAGCAGAAGCCTTAAGTTATGGAATATCTTTCGATAACCTACATCTGTGTGCTTTAGGTTAGCCATTTCACTAAATCGCCACAGAGATAACTAAAAAGAAGCAATTGTGGCAAATGTGATTCATCTCAAGGCTGAAAAGGCCACTTAAAGTAATCTAATAAAAACCTCTTCTCAATGCAGTGACCAATCACCTCCTTGAAAAATAGCTGTTAATCAGTTTTGAATGATGAGGAAGGTTCCAGCTAGCTGTGTGCAGGTAGAGGTTGGCTGGTCATCAGTTATGGCGTTGGTGAAGAAATACATGCATTATGGTGGGAAAGAGAGGCTGAACTGGTAACCTCTTAGATGTGTCCCACCCTTAAGAGTATAAAACATATAAACAATTCTCTGCTGAGATTACTGTCATGCCCATAAAGCAAACATCCACTTGAAATTGTCAAGTCAACATGCCATTGCTGAAAAGTTCTATTTGTAACTTATAGTAAGCCAAGGGCTCTGTTGCAGTTTCTTCTGTCCCTTAGCATTTGTTTTGCCCTCTAGAGGAATAAGAAATCAATCAAATCAATTAGAGGTTGTAAATGGAGGATATTTTAAATTGGCTAGTTTGATATCCATTCCCAATCTCATTCTCTATTGACTGCCTCCAATATAGATTCTGGAAAAGATAAATATTTGTATTTCCAGCCTTTCTTGCAGATACGGGTGGCCACGTAATCAAATTCTGTCCAATGAGAAAAAAGCAAAAGTCTGTGGGTGGGGAGGAGCAGAAATTCGGAAAAGCTTCTGTTTCAGTGACAGACAGGAGAGACATTATCGGTGTCTTTGAGATCCTACTTTGAAATAGTACGTGATGCACAAAGATGAAGAGGCCATCTTGTGACAAAGCAAGGAAGGCTGAGAGCATTGCAAAGATGCCAGCCCTGACATCACAACAGCTTACCTCCAAAGCACTTAATATGTGAGAAAAATAAACCTCTACTTGGTAGAGTCACTATTAGGTGCATCGCTACTTGTAGCCTATATCATTCCTATCTGATACAGATTGTGTAGAGTGTATAAACCTGGGTTTAAACTGCCACTCTGATATTGTTACTTTAGCTAAATAATTTTGCCTTTCTAAGGTGCATTACTTTCAACCAAAAAATATGAATAACAATAACACTCATAGCTTCTTATGATAACATGCATGAAAGCATTATGGAAAGTATGTGGCATATAGCAAATGCTCAATAAATAGTATATATTATTGACACTGTTATTAATAGTAGTGTTTGTGCTATATTCCAAGCCCTGTACATAGTGAACTAACTAACTCATTCAATGTATATTTTCTTTTTTAATACTACCCCCAAAACCTATTAAGTAGATATAATAACACTTGGGTAATGGATGAGAAAACCAAAGCTCAGAAATATTAAGTAATTTGCCAAAGTTCAGACAGCTTGGAAATGAGAGGATTGGAATTCGATCCTAGATCTCACTCTAAACCCTACACTTTTAATTCTATGCCTATGTTTTTCTTCTATCCCAGATATTCCAGGGGATGGTTATAGATAAACTGGAGAAGGTAAAATTTAGGACATTTGGGGATAAACAAAGTTAACTCATATTTCCTTATTGTTGAATCTCTCAGGTTCTTTAATATACTAATATTTGTAGTGAATCACCAAGAAGAGGTCCTAAAAATGAGTGTTTCCCATTTTTATGATATATACGGGAAAGCACAAGTTTGGAAAAATGTCTTGATTGTATTGCCGCCCAGTTTTTCTCCAGGTTGACCAATCTTAGTTTCTTTAACAATTCCTCATGTAATATGGGCATGAGCTCATTATAGGCCCTGTTACTAATATATAAACAGAATCTTCACATTATTAATAAAGACTCAGGGATGTTGGTGATAGGATATTGATGGATCAGGAAATAGTTTTCAAGGGGGTAGTGAATAAATCAGGATGGATTATGGGCTCCCTTCTTTTTTGGACTTGAACTTCAATGGCTGGATAAAGTTTGGTACGTCCAGGGCTATTCCATTCCATAAAGTACTTCTTGCAATTAGAAGATGGCACCCTTTATTTTACATTTTATTTCTATCCTTTGCAAAGTTCTCCTAATATTCATATTTTATTAGCAAAATAAGCTTCACTGCTGAAAAGTATCATAAGAAATACACAAATCTATGATATCTATGTTGAATGATGACCCCCTTGGTGTTCTTGTGCAGTGTACAACTGTCACTTCCCTGCATGACAGCTCTGACATGGACCATACTATAAAGACTACTAATGTAGGCATTCTACATGAGTAGGTAGCATGGCTTTATCTTCATGTACTCTTAGCACCCTTAATTAACAAAAGGACCTATTATCTAATTGTTATAGAAGAAGGGCTTCATATCAATTAATATATACCAGTGGGGTCACTTTTGGCAGAGATTCCCCAACATTTAATTGGTTGGGAGCCAGTAAGAAGTTATACACAGAGTCTTCTCTTTTATTAAGCTAGATAACCTTGCAATTAGTTTATCACAAAGGTATACCAGGCAGTTGCTTTTTTAAAGTATCTTTAAATTCTGTGAATGCTTTAGTTAAAAAGTTTGGCCAAGATGGATCTTTGGTTTTTCAGTCTTAAAAAAAAAAAAAATTAGTTTCAGGCTAATATTACCCAGACCATACTCTTCAATAGCTTTTTTTTTTTTTTTTTTTTTTTAAGATTTTATTTATT
>JAKSZT010031676.1:14299661-14403745 GCA_026826555.1 Tolypeutes matacus
CCCCCCTTGCTGCTTGTGCTCGCTGGGTCAGCTAACCACGCCATGCGGGCGGGCTTGCCTTCACCAGGAGGCCCCCGGGAACCGAACCCAGGGCCTCCCATATGGTAAACAGGACCCCTACTGATTGAGCCACAGCCGCTTCCCTTCAACAGCTTTTTTAACCTGAGGAAGTTCATGGATGTGTTTCTGGAGATTTGTGAACCTCTTGAAGCTATATGAAATATGTTTTGTCTTTTTTTCTAGGGATGGGCTCCATAACTTTCATCAGAAGTACAAAGGAGTATTGTCAAAAAATGGGTTAAAAACCATTGTTCTGTGTTATAGAACCTTGAGGCCTTCCTCATCCATATCCATCCACAAGGATTGTGCACCTAGGAACATTTCTTGAGAACATGCCACTGACCCCATTTGGTCCTTCAGCCAACCTCCATGCAGAGATGGCATGGTCTTCCATTCAGGCCCTTGTCAATATTAAATTCCTAAACCCTATTACGAGGCTGGAGAGAATTGAACAAGATGATGCATGTAAAACATTTAACATAGAGCCCAGAACATAGCAATTATTTGAAAAATATTCCCTATTCTTATTATCCCCAGTTTGGCTGGTTCCTAATGAGTACAGCTCTATTCTTAACCAGCCACATGAATTACCTCTGCTGCAGGTATAATCTCTCATTCGGTTCCACTTAGTACTTTTCAAAATTTAGTTGAACAAAATGGAATTTATGGAATTTTTTACTGAGTAATTTGCTCTCCATCTTGCCTTCTATATACCCTAACTGCTGTCTCTGATTTAATCTAGGTCATCAGTTAGCAAAATCACTAGATCAAATAATTGTTTTCCCATTCCCATCCAACCCCTTTTTCAATGCAAAGAATTGTTTTTACAGAATCATGCTTTGGCATCATCCTAACTACCTATAGTAAAGGATTTTTAAAGTCCTACAGAATTCATTATTGCATTTATTATAATGATACTTCTGAGGACACTGAACACTCCTTTATGCAGTGCTCTCTTTATGAGGGCCAATAGGAAATATTTCTCTCTCTTTTCAGTTCCAGGAAAAATTATGATTCTCCAGGGGAATAAAAAGTTGCTTGTTTAAAATCTTATAGGTATTTTAATTAATAACCCTGATGCTATTTTTCTCTTTTCATTGTCTGCTAAACAAACCCAGAGTTATGTTTCTATTTACTTCTAGCAACTACAGAGGACTTCCATTGCATGCCTTCTATATACAACGCTATTCTTAACGTCATCTTATTTTTCCAACCATATTATCTCATATTTCTGATTTCCTCCTCTAATTTTATTCTTATTTTACCTTGTTTTACTATTTGCAGCTTTGTAAAACAATTTAAAAATCTTTCTTAAATAAGGGGAGTGTGTGTATATATATATGCACATACACACATATGTAAATAAATGATTCACAGGACTCACCCACCTTGATAAGTTATTTAATCTCTCTGAATTTCATTTCTTTTACCTATTAAAGCTATTAATGGTGCATACTTCATAGGGCTGTAATATATACAATAATGTTTGATTTATTGATATATTTTACTTGAGGGTCTGAAAAGTAGGAGTTTATGAACGTTTATACTGTTCATAAACGTTTGCTCCTTTGCTGTGTTTCTAAAGAACTTGAAATTTTTATAAATTGGTAGTCATCAGCAAAATTAATTTGCCAGTAATCCTAAGAAAAAGGTGATTCTGATTTTTGGCTTCAGAAGAAGACTTAAAAGGACTTTGCCTCAGCAGATTTATGTTGAAACATTAATTAGAACAGACTGTGATGATGGGGGAGGAGTATAATGGATATACTGTTCTCCATATATAAATGTATATAGTAATTAAAATGTAGTCATAGTTCTCAATAATGACAGCTCTTGTTCAAGAAATTTCTAGAGCTGAAATATCAGGATTGTTCAATTTTAAATTGTCTTATCAAGCAAAATGCTGGAAGCATATAGGGTACCTCTTTGTTCCTAGGCCATATTACTACTTTCTATAAACTTTGATTTTGGAAAGGTTTATTGATTCATGGAATCTTTTTAAACAAATGAGGCAATGAAGTCTGAAAAAAGATGGAGGTAGGGGTCCCACTAAACCTAAGAGCAACCTTTTGTTCATGAATTATATTTACAACTTTTTCTTTGGCGTTAAGGGCATATGCTTCTCCCCCATTAGTTTAAAAATCACTGAACTAGAAGTCAGAAAACCTTGATTTTAATGACAACTTTACCACCTTCCAGCTCAGAACCTTGGGAAAGACAGGGAGTTTCCTCGTCTATAAACAGGTGTAACAATGCATATTTTACAAGGTTGTTGTGTAGATGAAATGAGGTAATAACTCTCAAGCTCTTAGCACAATGCATGGCACATAGTACTAATGTGACTCTACATGTAAGAGGGGAAAATGAAAGAAAGGATAAGCAGCATGGTAAAACCAAGTGTTGTGGATTGACTTGAAAGATATGTTCAATTCCTAACTCCTAGCACTGTGAATGTGATCCTATTTGAAACGACACAGGATCTTTGAAGATGTTATTACTTAAAATGAGGCCAAAGTGGTTTAGGGTAGCAACTTATCCAATGTGACTGCTGTCCGTATAATGAGTGGAAATTTGAACATAGTCATTAGGAGATAGAGAGAGAAACAATGGCCATGTGATGGAGGCAGAGATTGAATTATGCTGTGGACTGTCCAGAAGTCACTGCCAGAACCCTCAGATTTCAGAGATGTATGTCCCTCCTGAAGCCTTGATTTCAGACTTCAGTCTCAAAAACTGTGAGACAATGAATTGCTGTTGTTTTAAGCCAAAGAGTTTGTGGTATATTGTTATGGTAGGCCAGAAATCTAAGACACCAAGTGAAATAAAGTAGTTGGTGTAGTGATTTTGTAATTTGTCAACTTGCCTACACTGCACTATAGTTCCCAGAATTCTATTTCCTGTGTATTTCCAGTCAGGATGAGCCTCAAGAAAGATTACTGTGGAAGATTAGAGTATGCAAGTGCAAGTGAAGCAGCAGCCATTTTGTCACTCATACACATTTGTCACTTATCTGCTAGCCCACCTTATTGGCATAGGCAGCAGTTATGCCAAGGCATAAAGATATATTCAGTGTCTTAAAATAACTTTGTGTATTTCAGATATTCCCTGAAATGCTGAGAAGGGGTAATATGACACCTGACAACCGTTCATTAAAACAGTTAAGTGGAACTTTATGAAGGGGAAGGCAAAGGACTTATAAAAGTGACTGGCATGTGGTAGACACTCAAAAAGTATTCTTATTTTTGTTTTAAAGCTCTAAATCTCAGGGTTACCAAAGAGGAAACACAGAAGAGTTTAAATCCTTTCTTGTGTATCCTAGATTCTATCCAGTTCCTGAGAGTACATTGCTTTTTCTTCTCTCTTCAGAATCTTCAAGCCCTCCTATTTGACTAGACACTATTCCTGAACATTTGTGATCAAATCTCTATTCCATCTTTTAAAAACAACAAGAAAAAATTCTCTCTCCAGCTATCGCTATGTCTCCTTCCTCCAATTTATAGCCAAACTTCTCAAAAAGGGTTATCTATAAGCTCTCTCTGCCTCTAGGGGCCTGCATCAAATCTTGGTGTGTACTTCCATCTTTCTCTACCATTTCTTAGCAAGCTCTGTTCTTTCCCCTATTTCCCAAGTAAATTCATTTTACTGGCCTAACTAAAAAAAACAAAACAACAACAAAAAACAAAGGGTTATGTATATTCTCTTTCTTCATTCATCACCTCCAAATTGTTTCTCAGTTCACTCTGAACTGTTTTCTACCACTTGCCTTAAGGCTTTTGATGATCTCCATATTACCTAAACCCAATGGGCATTTTTAGAATTTATTCAGCAATATGATTTGGATGCCTTAGAGACAGTGATATAATTTCGATATCTCATACTCCAAATATCCTAAAGTGAACTCACATTTTTATCCTTAAACCTGGTCTTCACCCAGTATTCTCTCTCTCAGTGAACAGTACTGCCATTTACCCAGCTGCACAGTCAGAAATCTGAAAGTCATTATAAACAATTCCTCTCCCTCACCCCAAGTTCTATTTACCTCTGAAATATCCTTTGAATTTATCCATAGCACTCCATCTCCAATGACATCGCCCCCAGTCTAAGTCATTATGGCTTTCAAATTTTCTGTCCCCTTCCATTCAATCTTCCTCCTTTCTCAATCATTCTTCACACTGTATTCAAGATGTACTTAAGAAAGAATGAAAGGGCAAGGGAAAGAGAAAGGGAAAGGGGAGAAAAAGAAGAAGGAGGAGGAGGGGGAAAAGAAGGAGAGAAGGAGGAGGAGGAGAAGAAGAAGAGGAGGAGGAAGAGGAGAAGGAGGGGGAAGAGGGGAAGAAGGGAAAGGAGGAAGAGAGGGAGGGAGAGAGGGAGGGAGGGGGGGTGAAGGAAGGAAAGAAGGGAGGGAGGGAGGAAAGAAGAGAGAAAGGGAGGAAAGAAGGGAAGGAGGGAGGAAGGGAGGGAGGGAGGGAGGGAAAATGTTTCCAATTCTTGGCTCCTACAGTGGTTGCTAGTTAAAATCAAGGGCTTCTCCTCCTATGGGCCACATTCCTTCCCCTCCTGATCATGGGGATCCCTTTTCCTCCAAATCGATCCTCAAAGAACAGCAAAACACAACATCTACTTAGAAACTTTCTAGGAGCTTCCATTGTTCTTTGAATAAAACCACAAATCTTTCATGTGGCCCTCACTATCATGCATGATATGTTTCTGCTCTCTTCATTTTCATCTCTCTTTCTGGATCTCTTCTTCATTGAGACCCTGGCTACGCTCCTTCGTGTCTTAGAATGTTTGCAGAGGTTGATTCCTCTGTCTGCAATAGCTTTCTCTCACACCTTTATCCTTCAGTTTACCTAACCAATTTCCACTGATACTTTAGCTCTCAGATTTAACTTCTGATATGTCTTTCCCATCTGCCCTGATCATTTAGATACTTCTGTTATAATATCCTCTAGTACTAATCCTACATCACATCTGTAGCACATAATCATAACCAACAAATTAAATGCTCAAATAGAACTTTCACGAGGGTGGAAGCTGTGTCCATTTTGTTTCCTCCTATATTTTTAGCATCTAATGCAGTGTGAGTCCTCGAATATATTTTTGAATGAATGAAGGTTTTGATTCAATCATTATTCTAATCTCCTAATAAGTTATTTCAGTAGGTTTTCCTCTTTAATATTTGAGTAAAACAGCATCAATCTCTCTTATGACATCAACTAAAATCCATTGTATAAGAACATGCCAAAGTAGAAGTTTTTAATAGCTAATTCCTTACATTAAAGTCAAACAACCAATGCATAAGAGGAAATTAACACATATATGTTAAATAAGTGAATTATAAAGGTGCATTATACTTATTACATATATCTTTTAAACAGTGAAATTGAATTTGTGCATCAAAACTCAAATTATGCTTGTTTGCATATTGGTCCCCTTTTCTCACCTTTTGTTTAATAAGCTTTAATTCCCTAGCTTTGAGACGGAAGTACACTTTTTTTTTTCTCAAAACATATTCCTCCTGTCAGAATAACTTTGTTGTCAGGGATGAGAAAAATATTTGTTTCTTTAACAAGAAAGGTTTCTTGTTAAAGTGGAATAAACTGTGGGAAACTACTCATCTACCAATTCCTCAGAAGTGTTACCTTTAGAAGAAAAGTAACAGAGAATTAAGCTCCAGCCCTTAGAACCAGCATCCCCCAGATGGACTATATACTTCCATGCCACCCACCCCTGCAAACCAGAGCCAGCTCCAACAGCCAGCAGCACCCACCATCAGTGGGAAGGATTCCGGACTCCTAAAGGGCTCCACACCCACTAATTTCAGTGAAGCTTGTGATTATACAATTAGGTTCACTGCATCCACTTGAATCAAATGGAGCTGTACCTTGTTTCCCTTCTTTTAACGAGCATTTCTTGGGCACCTAGTAATAAGTAATAAGTACATAATTAATTCACAACCAGAAAATAGCATGATGTAAGATGATATAAGGATGAGCAGGATGTTCTGGCAGTGGAGAAGCTTGTCCTGGGAAGGCTTACTGGAGGTGGCTTGCAGCTGACCTGGGATTTGAAGGATAAATAAGTGAGCCTTGGGATGAGATGGTAGGAGCAGAGCAAAGCAGGTAAGCGGTTGTGTGAATGCACAGAAAACATCCACTATGATGGTAGATTTAGAGGATCACTATTATAGTTGCTACATGGGGAAGGCAGTGGGATGAAGAAACAGAAAAAAATAAAAGATCATAAAGGGCCTTTTTTTTTTTTTTCAAAGCCACTGGTTTTGTCACATAGGAGGACGGATGAGAAGAGTTAGGGTGCTCTAAAGCAAGGAACATGACTTTTGCACAATTTCCCCAGCACCTTGCACAGTGTCCCAAGCTTAGTGTTCAATCAATACTTACTGAAGGTTATTTCTGCATGAGGTCAATTAGAAGCCTGCTGAATTGACATATCACTCCGTCTTGTTGCTCAGTTGTCTACACTTCTAGTGATAGAGTTCAGATCATTTGCAAAGCGAAGGATTATGAGGGCAGGAGGGGAGAGCGTGAGACACTGAAACCCTGACAGTGGGGCCAAAATTGGGGAGATGGAGGAGTTTCCCAACAGTGAAGGCAAAGGAATGGTGAAAAAAAAAAAGTGTGAGGGCACCTACGATGCATATTTCAGACTAAATTTCCCTAGGGACCGTTACTCCTATCCTCCACATGTCCATTTCTAGGAAGATGAAATGTAATTACTGCAAATACACACAATAAAGACCAGTTTTTTTGATGAGCACTACACTAAATGCTTTGATATACTGCTATTCAGTCACAAACATTTACTGACCACCCACTATATGTGAGGCAGTGTTCTAGACCCTGCAGGTGCAGTTCCTGACATGGGGTTTATATGCCATCAAAAAAACAGACAATAAGCAAGGAAGCAAGTCTATAGCACCTTGCCAGGCAAAGAGGCAGCAGAGCATAGTTGCCCAGAGTTTGGCATTTGGAATGAAGACTGCCTGGCCCTGAATCCTGATGGGACCACTTACTAGATATGTGGGTTGATAGTAGTTATCTATCACTTAGGGTTCTACTGAGGATGAAGTGAGTCAACTGGTATAAAGATCTTAGAAGACAGCCTGGCACATAGTAAATATTATTAGCAGTAAATTTTATTTCTGTTGTCTTATTATCATTATCATGAACAGTAAATGCAATGGAAAAAGCTGGAAGCAGAGTAAAGGAAAAGAGGAATAGATAATACCAGGACAGGGGTGGGGGTTCAAGGAGATTATTTAACGAGCTCAGGAAAAGTAACTCTGAGGAGATAGCATTTGGGCAAGAGAATTAAATGAAGTAAGAGAGTGAGGCGCGTGACTATGTGGAGGGGAGCATTCCAAGCAGAGAGAAAAGCAAAAACAGAATGTTCAAGGGGCTTTGGCTGGAAACCAGCCTGGCTCAGTGTGACTAAGGAACAGTAAGGAAGCCGCTGTGACTCGAAACAGTTGAGCAAGGCAGGTGAAAGAAGGGGAGGTGAATGAAGGTGATGTGGTAGGAGGTAAGGTGGGAGCAGTGAATAAGGGCTACTTCATCTGGGGCCTCATGCCCTTCTAGTGGTACTAGAAGGATTTTAGATTTTAGACTTTTCCTGAGATTGAGAGAAAGCCACTGAGAGGCTATGAGCAGAGAAGAGGCAGAATCTGGATGTCTTTTTAAAAAGATTGCTCTGGCTACATGTAGAGAATGAACTGTAGGGTATTAAGAGGGTAACAGGTAATTTCAACTGTCTCATTTAATTTATGCAAGTATGTGAGGTAAACATTATTTTTCCTATTTCACAGTAAATAGTATATACTCAGAAACACAATTTAACAAAGGGCACCCAGGTGTTTTGACTCTAAGTCCATGCATGTTTTCCAATCCTCAGGAAAGCCTTCCTGGGCTGCCCTGACCAGATCTGACTGTCCTGTCACATGTTCTCATTGTAGCGTATTTCCCTCCATCATACACAGTTAGATTTTATATAATTTGGGTGAAGACTTGTTTAATATTCGAATCCCCCAGTAGGAGAGTTAGTTCCCGAAGAGCAGCACCATTGTGTCTTCAGAGTCTACCTAGCACAGAATCTGGCTTATAATAGGTGCTCAGGAATTATTTGTTGAATGAATGGGTGACTTGTACTGCTAAAAGTGGAGGGGGCAGGATGGTAGGTATGTGAATAAATATGGTTATATTATAAAGAAATGGGAACATAAATTTAATAAAATAACAAAATGATCCCCTATATTATATTATCTTTTTTTAAAAAACCAGGCATTATTTTTAAATGATTTTTAATAAAAGTTAAAAACTTTCTTAGAATAAATGAAAACTCTGATTAAAATAATTTGTGATTTTGAAAACATCAGAGTATTAAATAAAACACAACAGTTCTTGTCCACAAACTTCTTAATGTACAGGAGGGTCACTTTAATGACTTTCCAAAAATTCACCATGCCAATGAAGTAGAACCATGATATATCTGCAGACTTGGAAACAGATAAAGATGAAATAAAAAGAATTATAAGATGAGGAATGAAAATTTAATATCTATGTATAGTGCTTTCCAAAATACCAAAATCTTATTGGTCATTCAGAAGTGACCCAACATCTTATCCATCATTTAAACACACATGCACACACACATTCTTTCTGGATCATTTATGCAGATATCTCTTTGCAGTAGTTATGATAAAAGCTGACTGTGGAATATTATTAAATTCAGCCCCCATTGGGACTTGGCATTGTTTAAAGCTACTATCAGATGATGCTGAGCTCAGTATCCTGTTCTTACACTCTCTGTCTTTATTAAACATCAAATTCCAGTCTTTTCTGTTTGGAGCTGGGACTGGTAACAAGCTTCTCTTTTCATCGGTATGTAAAGCCAATTTCCATGCCTTCATTTTTGTACGTGTGTGCCAGACACTAACTAGATGAAAATTATTCCCAGTTCTCAACTCTCTAGCACCTTTGAAATTAAGCCCTGGGGAAAAGCTAGTGATAACTCTGAGGTGTGGTAACTTCTCTACAGGCTGTTTGGAAAAATAACTCTATCTACCCTCCAGGAACAAAGCTGTGGCTTTTATCATACTGCAGCACATTGAATGGCTACTAGGATGCAGTGAAGAGAAAGGAGACAGTGTTAGGAAATGTGCCATTCCAACTTTGACAAACAGGACATAGTTTCAAAACTGGATGATTTTTGTTTAATACTACCGAACCAAAATCATTAAAATTTACTGCATGTCATCTATACATCAAGCAACCTTGTTTGCTCTTTTTTTAATAGTACCTCATTTAATCCTCACAACAACCTATAAGAGGTGTATTATTATCCACAAAAATCCTGTTTCTACATACATAAAGAAACTGAAAGTTAGATACTTAACGTATTCAAGGTCATACAGCTGGAAAGTAGCAGAGCTGGGATTTGAACCCAGGCCATTTCTCTTCAAGACCAATGTTCTTTCCTCTTTTTCAGTTCTATGAGAGAGAGCTTCAGAATATGGGGTTTGCTGGAGAGGCGTGGATATGTAAGTATATATGATAACAAGTGGAAGAATTAGAATTTAAACCCAAGGCAGTCTGATTCCAAAATTTAAGTTCTTTCCGTAACCAAAAAAAAAAAAAAAAAATTGTCCCCTTTCAATACCAACAGGATACCTCTCCTAGACTGATGATACCTTTTAAAATTCCATTATATTTTTTTGAGAATTAAAAAACATTCACCAAATTCATTTGAGGCATAGTTTTAAAAAAAACAATTTTAGAAACAATGGTAAATTTGAAAAATGAATGAATATGTTCTAATCTGCCACAGTAACCCCCTGATTGTGCTGCTTTACTTATTAAATCTCAATGACACAGATTTAGGGACTGAGTTTTAACAGCCTCTTTCTGTGAGGTTTATTAGATCTTTTAGTCTACCACAGAATCATTGAGAAACTTATTGACTTAAATTTCATTAGTGGTGCTCTGGAGATCTGAAAGACTTAATACATTTCCAGACACACTTATTGTTATTAACAAAGGATATGCTGCCTGGAAATTATCTAGGGCCTCTGGATTTTTTAAATGAGAAAAAATCCATTGTCTTCTGGAGAGTATATGGAACTAAGGAGAAATAAATCCTATCTTGAAGAAATCTCAGGCATGTTTATAAATAACTCTTAAAAAGATGTTAAAAGTAGTTCTTATTGCACTCTATCCTTCTATTTTTTCCAGCCCTCCTTAAGGTTAGATGAGGGAAAATATACCATCATTTCTTCTGTGGGCTATTAGGACTTCCTATGACTCCCCACACCAGCCAAGATGATAGATCCTGTTCTGCTTCCTCCTTATAAAACATTTGATTATCAGTTTGTGCTTTTTTCATCCATCCACTTCTGTTAATGCACATTTTATAGTGAATTTCCTTCTACATTTGATGAGTTAATTCTTAAGACTAAGGAAACAAATCTGGGCTTCCAAAGTCATATTAAAAATAAAATACAGTTAACCTAGAAATACAACCCATTCTAGTTTTTAAATGTATTATCATTTCCCCTGTCACCCAAACACCATTACTGGGATAGAATGAAAGGCACAGGTCAAAAGGAGCAACGGGAATAAATATACTTGTGAATGGAGTTAATATTATATGAAAGGTGAGAAGATGAGGGAGATAATGACTATAAGCCAAATTATCTCAATATTTGTAAAAAGGCCAATTTTCAAGAATAAGATGGACTGATTTGGGTAGAAGGCTTAAAAACTAAAGGTTTGTAGTAATCAATGTTAGAAATGGAAAAGAAAGTTTGCTAAATATGAATAGATTAATAAGGCAGAGTCAAGGGCCAAATTCTTAATTATACTTTTAAGGTTCAACTCAAATGTCCTTTTCTTCTTGTAAATTCTTCCCCTGGTCCTCTAGACAATTAGCAGCTTGTGCCTGTGAAAAACTAAACACTGTACAATTAATCCATTATGTATCACAATTCATTTAAAGTAATTGTGACTTCCATTTACACGCATGGAGAAGTAACCACAAAAGAAATTGCCCCCTGAAAATAAAAACTAGAAAACAAGACAAATATATAAAATGGTTTTCAGACAATTGACAATAGATATCAGAGTACTGTGATCCATGGAAAATAAATAAAATTAGATCTACAATGTCCCAGATTACAGCTTGGAAGCAGTTTCAATGAAAGAGCACAGAAAAATGGAACCCAAAGAGAGCCCAGTTGCTTCACCACATTGGCGAAGCCAAGGCAGGTAGAATTTGTGGGCAGAATGCCAATAAAAACAACTACAGAGAAAGGGGGTATAGGGAAGAGGAGGGGAGGAGAGGAGAAGAGTGAAGAGGACAGGAGAGATAAGAGAGAGAGTACAATGGAGATTTGCAAAATAATAATCCTCAATTCTTTGATTAATAATTTATGCATGCCTAGGGTGAGGCTCTATGAGGCTGGGAAAAGAATCACTGAGAGGAATAGGCTGAACAATTACCAGAGCTTCCATAGGGCTGAGAATAATTTCTTCCAGCCAGAGTGGAGAAACTTCATATTATATGGGAAATCAAATAGAGGCTTCAGAATGGTATTGCCTTCGTTGTAGGTTAGATTAACCTTAGAGTTAGGGATGCTCTGGAGTTGCCCTAAAAAAGATTAAAAACAAGCCTCAAAAGGATTAAATTGATTCCAAATATCTGTGTGCCAGATAAAGTCCAACACTCTAAAGGAAAACACATGGTAAAACTCAACAATTGATTACCACTGTCTAGAATCCAATAAAAAAATAAGAAGCATGCTAAGAGGCAGGTAAATATAACCAATCATAAGAAGAATGATCTATTGATAGAAACAAAGCCAGAAATGACAAAATGACTGAATTAACAGATAAGAATGTTAAAACAGATAATATAAATATGCTACATTTACTTAAGCATGTAGAGGAAAACATAAACAGGATGAGGAGCATGAGGGAAAAAATGAAATATATAAAAAAGAGCCAAATGGAATGTAGAAAGATAAAAAATATAATACCTGAAATGAAAAAAACACTGGATGGGAGTAACCACAGATTAAGATGCTGGAGCAAAAAACATCAGTGAACTTGATCAATGGAAACTACACAAAGTGAAACAGAGAAAAAAGACTGAATAAAATGAGCAGAGCATCAATGATGTGTTGAATGATTACCAAGCATTCTGATATATATATATATATGTATATGGAGTCACAGAAAGGAATAAATAAAAAAAAAAACCTGCTTGAAGAAATTGTGACCAAGACATTCCTAAATTTGATGTTAAACCCACAGATCTAAGAAGTTTAAAAACTCCAAGTAGAATGAACATAAAGAAAACCATATTAAGTCATGGCTTAATCAAATTCCTGAGAACTAAAATAAAGTGAAAAATCTCAAAAGCAGCCAGAAACAAAACAAAACAAAACAACACTTCCCATACAGAGGAACAAAGAAAAGAATTAAAGCAGACTTCTCCTAAGAAGACAATCTCATAAGTCAAAAGACATTAAATGAATTGACATCTCTAAATTACATACATATACATACATACATACAAAAACTATTAACCTAGAATTCTATATTCAGAAAAATATCATTAAAAATGATGGTTGAAAAAAAGACCTTTCAGACAAACAAAAGATAAGAGAATTTCATTGCCAGCAAACTTATACTAAAATAAAGGTTAATGGAAGTTTTGTAGGCAAAGGAAAATGATAAAAAGATAGAATTTATATCTACAGAAAGAAATGAAGAGCATCGGAAATAGTAAATATCTGGGTAATTATGAAATCCTTTTTGTCTCATTTTAATATCTTTAAAAGACAGAATATTCAAAGTAAAATAATATACTGTATGATTAATATGTACAGGTAAAATGTATAGTACAAAGACAGGAGGGAGGAAATTGAAGCACAGTGTTATAAGTTTCTCACACTATACATGAAGTGGTATGGAATGATATGAAGATAGACTGTGATAAATTGTATCTGGAAAAACCACAACAAAGAGTTGCGGGTAATAAGCCAAAACTGGCACTAAAATGGAATCAAAGATTCAATCCAAAAGATAACAGGAGAAAGGGGAAAAGGGAACAAAGAAAAGGGGTAAAAATAGAAATCAAATAGAAAGATAGTAGATTTAAGCTCTAGCATACCATAACTACATTAAGTGTAAATAGTCTAAATGCTACAGTACAAAGCAGAGATTTATGGGTTGTATTAAAAAAGAAGGATGGCCGATGGGGTAGACAGATAAAGTTTAGCTCTTGCTAGAATAACTGAAAGGGAGTCTAGGACTGCCTTGGTGACCTGCTTAGGGGTGCAGTAGACCAGGACACTGCTTTGCAACTAACAGAAGAGTCGGGGACAGAGAAGAGGAAGCCAGAACAGCAAACTATGAGTTGTTGATCCTCCCAGCTGTGGGGAAGGACTCCCCTCTCCCATCCCTGGGATATCAAGTGAGGGTGGAACTCCTGGCAAATAATATCTAACTAAGAGAACAGACTTCTTTCTCCCTTCCAGCACCTCTGGATATATATAGAGTGGGGGAGGGGGAGTACTCTGGGTCTTCTAGGAGGGAACCAGAAAGAAAAGGAAGCTGGTGAAAAATCTTGAGTTTCTCCCACCTGTGGCTGAAAGTGACCCTTACACCCGACCCTCAGGACAAACAGCCTAGGTGGAGCTCCCAGCTTCCTCCTCCAAAAGGAGTGTGGTGGAAACCTCCTTGGGAGGAGGAGGGTCAGAGAGGGTGGAGAGTGGTCTCAGCAGTTATTTTGGCCAACTGAGCCCCCTTGGGTGTTGGAAGGGACCCTGATGAGACAGAGATAGGGAAGGGGGATCTCCTCAGGCAGGCTGCCATGCTCAGCAGCCTAGGTAAAGAGAGGAATTACATCAAAGAGGAGATGGGGATCCCCTCAGGCAGGCTGCTAGGCATGGCAGCCTAAGTTAAGAGAGAATTTACATCAGAAAGGAGGCAGAGATAACAGGGAGGGAATAGGGGCTGATAGGTTTCTGAAAAGCCCTGCTAACTTAAGAAGGCATATTAGTTCAGTGGAAGAGCTCCTACCTAGTATATACAAGGTCCCTGGTTTAATCCTGGCTCTTCTCTAAGAAGTAATACAAAGTTGTCAAGCACCCAGTGAAATTTTATGACAGGGACCATATTGACATTCTCTTTGTATTAGCTTTTATTGGATCTCTTATTTTTAAAAAAGGTTCATTTTTTTAACTTTCCTTATTTTACTCACTAAAACCTGGCTTTAAACCTGCAGAGGACAGGCTGCAGGATGATTGATTGTTGAATAGTAACAGCCTGAGACAATCACTACGGGTCCAAGAGAAAAGGCTGTATTTCCATGTTTATCCTGGCTTTTTTTATCCTTTTCCTACCTTCTTCCTCTTTTTCTTTTCTTCAAAAAAACAAAAAACAAAAAACCCTGAGTAGCTGCTGTCTTGATTTCTTGTTGTTTTATTCCCCCTTCTTTTGTTTCTCTGTATGTTAAGTTTTTTCTCTCTTTCTTTTCTTTCCCAATTTTCTCTACCTATGCTATATCTTTTCCCTTCTTCATCCTTATATTTTCTGTTTTCTGTTGTTGTTCTGTCACTCCACCTCTTTGGGTTTGGTCTTCAAATTTTCTTGTACTCACTTCTGTCTCTCTCCTACTTTCTCCGAGTTTTATTTTCTCTTTTAAAATTTTTTTCTTTCTTTCCTTCTCTTTTTTTTTTTTTTTTTTTTAAAGATTTTATTTATTTATTCATTTATCCTCCCCTTGCTGCTCGCACTCGCTGGGTCAGCTAACCATGCCGTGCGGGCGGGCTTGCCTTCACCAGGAGGCCCCATGAACCGAACCCGGGGCCTCCCATATGGTAAACGGGAGCCCTACTGATTGAGCCACAGCCGCTTCCCTTTCCTTCTCTTTTCTACTTCTTTTCCCCTATTCTCATCATTCTGGACTTTTAATTCATTCTATATTTTTCTCCATTCTGTTTCATGTTTGTTTCTATTTCACTTTTCTAATCTTATTTTCTGTACTTCTTACTCAGGTTAATTATTCAATTGCCTATGTCTTATACAGTCCCTCTCCCACTTTTTACTATTATCACTACTATTACTCATTCTCTCTTCCTATCTCTTCCTATTTCCCTGGTACTAACATTTTTTTCAAGGGAACATAGACAATGGCAAGGAAATAGAATAAGAGGAATGAAGTGTCAAAGTGAAACATTACCACAATCAAAAACAACAAAATAAAACCATAGAGCAGAGAGAGAATACAATTTAACTGAATAACACACCAAGATAAACAGATGACTAGATACCAACAAAAAAATACAAGCCACACCAAGAAACAGGAAGACATGGCCCAGTCCAATGAACAAACAAAAAACCAAGAGGAGATGCAGAACAGGGAACAACTAATCAGAGCTGTTCAAACAAATCTCATGAATCAACTTAATGAAGTGAAGGAAGAGATTAAGGATATTAAGAAGACACTGGGAGAACATACTGAAGAAATTATAAACATACATAAAAAGATAATGGATATGATGGTGATGAATGGCACAATCTAAGAAATAAAAAAATACAATGGAAACACAATAGTAGATTTGAACAGGCAGAGGAAAGAATCAGCAATGTGGAAGACAGTACATCTGAAATCAGACAAATAAAAGAACAGATAGATAAAAGACAGAAAAAATCCAGCAGGGACTCTTGGACTAAAACAACAACACTAAACATACAAACATATGCATTATAGGCATCCCAGAGGGAGAGGAGAAGGGAAAGGGAACAGCAGGAGTGTTGGAGGAAATAATGGCTGAAAACTTCCCAACTCTATCGAAGGAGATGGATGTACATACCCAAGAAGCAGAGCACATGCCAAACAATATAAATCCCAACAGGCCTACTCCAAGACATATACTTGTCAAATTGTCCAATGCTCACAACAGAGAGAGAATACTGAAAGCAGCAAGAGAAAAGAGAACCGTCACATACAAGGGAAGGTCAATAAGAGTAAGTGCTGATTTCTCATCTAAAACAATGGAGGCAAGAAGGCAGTGGTATGACATACTTAAAGTGCTAAAAGAAAAAACTTACAGCCAAGAATTTTCTATCCAGCAAAACTGGCATTCAAAAATGAGGGAGAGTTCAAAATATTCAAAGACATCAGAATCTAAGAGAGTATGTCAATAAGAAACCTGTCCTTCAAGAAATACTAAAGGGAGTTCTGCAGGTTGAAAGGAAAAAAAACAGGAGAGAGAGAGAGTTGAAGAGTGTAAGAACAACTGAAAAGACAAAAAGAGTAATGAAAACAATATATGGTATACATAAACCCAAAGAAAATATGGCTAATCTCAGTAATTCCATGACAATAATAACATTGAATGTTAATGGGATAAACTCACCAGTCAAGAGACACAGGCTGGCAAAATGGATGAGGAAATATGACCCATCTATATGCTGTCTACAAGAAACCCACTTTAGACCCAAGGATTCAAAAAGGCTGAAAGCGAATGGTTGGAAAACAATTTTACAAGCAAACAATAACCAAAAAAAAGGGCAGGAGTAGCTATACTAATATCAGACAAAATAGACTTTAAATGCAAAACTATTGTAAGAGACAAAGATGGATACTATATATTAATAAAAGGGGTAATCTTTCAAGAAGAAAGAATAATCACAAACATTTATGCACCTAACCAGGGTGCCTCAAAATACATGAGGCAAACACTGGAAAAACTATGTGGAGAAATAGATGCCTCTACAATTATAGTGGGGGAATTTAATGCACCATTATCACCATTAGACAGAACATCTCAACAGAGAATCAATAAAGAAACAAAGAATTTGAATAATATATTAAAGTATCTGGATCTAATAGACATATACAGAATGCTACACCCCAATACAGCGGGATATACATTCTTCTCAAGTGCACATGAATTATTCTCCAAGATAGACCACGTGCTAGGCCACAGAACAACTCTCTATGAATTCAGAAAGATTGAAATTATACAAAGTAATTTCTCTGACCACAATGGAATGAAGCTGGAGATCAGTAAGGGCCAGAGAACCAGATTAGGCACAACAATATGGAAGTTAAACAACACACTCTTAGAAAAACAGTAGGTTAAAGAGGAAATCACAAAAGAAATCAGTAACTACCTTGAAACAAATGAAAAGGACAACACAACATATCAAAACCTATGGAATGCAGCAAAAGCAATACTGAGAGGGAAATTCTTAGCCATAAATGCATATATTAAAAAAGAAAAAAGAGCTAAAATCAGAGACCTAACTGCATATTTGAAGGAATCAGAAAAAGAACAACAAACTAACCTAAAGGAAGTAAAAATAAGGAAATAACAAAGATTAGAGTAGAACTAAATGAAATTGAAAATAAGAAAGCAATAGAAAAAATAAACAAAACCAAAAGCTAGTTCTTCAAGAAGATTAATAAAATTAACAAAACACTAGCTAGGCTAACAAAGAAAAAAAGAGAGAAGATGAAATACATAAAATAAGAAACAAGGAAGCGGATATTACCACTGACCCCATAGAAATAAAGAGTATCATAAGAGGGTACTTTGAAAAATTATATGCCAACAAGATAAATTTAGAGAAAATGGAAAAATTCTTAGAAGCACACAAGCAGCCTACATTGACGAAAGAAGAAATTGATGAGCTCAACAAACCATTTACAAGTAGTGAGATCGAATCAGTCATCAAAACCTCCCAAATAAGAAGAGCCCAGGACCAGAGAGCTTCACAGGTGAATTCTACCAAACATTCTGGAAAGAACTAACGCCAATTCTGCTTAAACTCTTTCAAAAAACAGAAGTGGAAGGAACATTGCCTAACTCATTCTATGATGACAACATCACCCTAATACCAAAGCCAAATAAAGGCACCACAAGAAAAGAAAATGATAGACCAATCTTCTTAATGAACCTAGATTCTAAAATCCTCAACAAAATACTTGCTAATCATACTCAACAGCACATCAAAAGAATTATACACCATGACCAAGGGGGCTTTATCCCTGGTATGGAAGGATGGTTCAATATAAGAAAATCAATCAATATTATATACCACATAAACAGATTGAAAGAAAAAAATCACAATCATCTCTATAGTTGCAGAAAAAGTATTCGACAAAATACAGCACTGTTTCCTGATAAAAACAATACAAAAGATAGGGATAGAATGAAACTCAACATGATAAAGGGTATATATGAAAAACCCACAGCAAATATCATATACAATGGTGAAATCCTAACAATTTTCCCTCCAAGATTGAGAACTAGACAAGGATGCCTACTATCACTGCTCCTATTTAAGATTGTGTTAGAAGTACTTGCTTGAGCACTTAGGCAAGAAAAAGATATAAAAGGCATCCAAATTGGAAAGGAAGAAGTAAAAACTTCAAATAGTGAAGGCGACATGATCCTATACATAGAAAGCCCTGAGAAATCTACAAAGCTTCTAGAGCTTATAAATGAGTTTAGTAAAGTCCCAGGTTATAAGATCAATGCACAAAAATCAGTAGCATTTCTGTACAACAATAATGAGCAATTTTAGGAGGAAATCAGCAAAAAATTACCATTTACAATAGCAACTAAGATAATCAAATACCTAGTAATAAATTTAAAGATGTAAATGACTTATATGCAGAAAACTATACAGCACTTTTAAAGGAAATCAAATACTTAAATAAATGGAAGAATATTCCTTGTTCATGGATAGGAAGATAAGATGTCTATACTACACAAACTGATATACAGATTTAATGCAATCCCAATAAAATCACCACAGCATTTTTTATTGAGTTGGAAAAACTATGAAATTTATTTGGAAGGGCAAGAGGCCCTGAATAGCTAAAGACACATTAAAAAATAAAAATGAAATAGGAGGAATCACACTACCTGACTTTAAAACATACTATAAAGCTACAGTGGTCAAAACTGCATGGTATTGGCACAAGGATAGATATACTGACCAATGGAACTGAATCGAGAGTTCTGATATAGATCCTTGCATATACAGTCATCTGATATTCAACAAGGCCACCAAGCCCACTCAACTGGGAGAAAAATGGCCTTTTCAACAAATGGTGCTTGGAGAACTGGATATCCATATCAAAAAGAATTAGAGAGGAACACCATCTCATACCTTATACAAAAATTAACTCAAGATGGATCAAAGATCTAAATATAAGAGCCAAGACCATAGAGACCTTGGAAGATAATATAGGTAAACATCTACAGGACCTTGTAATAGGAAATGATTTCATGAACTTCACATCCAAAGCACAAGCAGTGAAAGAAAAAAGACAAATGGGACCTTCTCAAAATTAAAAACTTTTGCACCTCAAAGGAGTTTTTCAAGAAAGTAAAAAGGCAGCCTACCCAATGGGAGAAAATATTTGGTAACTATATATCTGATAGGAGTCTATTATCTATCACATATAAAGAAATCCTTCACCTTGATACTAAAAAGAAAAACAACCCATTTAAAAAATGGGCAAGTGATTTGAATAGACACTTCTGCAAAGAAGAAATACAAATGTCTAAAAAGCACATGAAAAGATGCTCAACGTCACTAACTATTAGGGAAATGCAAATCAAAACTACAATGAGATACTATCTTACGCCCATTAGACTGACCTCTATTAAAAAACAGAGGACTACAAGTGTTGGAGAGGATGCGGAGGAATAGGAACCCTCATCAACTGCTGGTGGGAATGTAGAATGGTCTAGCCATTGTAGAGGACAGTTTGGCAGTTCCTCAAAAAACTAACTATAGATCTGCCTATGATCCAGCAATTCCACTGCTGGGGTATATACCCAGAAGAATTGAAAGCAAGGATACGAAAAGATATATGCATACCAATGTTAATAGCAGCATTATTCATTATTTCCAAAAGTTGTAATCAACCCAAATGCCCATCAACTTATGAATGGATAAACAAAATATGGTATATACATACAATGGAATATTACTCAGCAGAAAGAAGGAATATAGCACTAACACACGGGATAACATGGATGCACCTTGAGGACCTTATGTTAAGTGAAGCAAGCCAGGCATTGAAGGACAAACATTACATGACCTCACTGATATAAATTAAGCAAACTGAGCAAAGTCACAGAGCTAGAGTCTGGAAGATATGTTTACAGGAACTAGAAAGGGAGAAGAAGATTGTGAGCTAATGCTCATATGGGTGAAATCTATGACAATGTGGAAATATGTAGTTGTGCAGTAAAGGAACATGACAGGGGTATAGTGATAATATTGGATTCGGTGGTACAGGTTTGACAGGGGGGCAGGGTGGGGAGAGTGGGTTGGATGTTCCATGGAACTGGGGCAAGGGCTCAGGTGAACACTGGGGATTGATAGGTACATGGTGAAATTACAATATTGGGAATACTCATTGGGCAATATGACAAGGAAGGGTTATTGGTTAGGGTGTTGGATGGGGGGGGCATTCGTGCCAGGGTGCACCTGGGGCAGGCTTCTGGGGAGTGTGTGAATGGTCATTTTGGCATAGTGTGTTGCTTCTGTGGGTAGAGACTCACATAATGAGTGGGAAGGTGTTGGACTCCCATCCTAGGGAGGCCTGCTATGTTCTCAAACAGGGGGATGGGAGTCACTTGAAAGCATGGGTGGTGCCTAATAGGGGAGGACAGACCGGTATGTCAAGCCCTCAGTGAAGATGCAAGTAACAATGAATCTTGTCCTTCAAGGAATAAAGCCTGGTGGTCGCCATGGGCCTAAAGAGGAGGGGAAGGAGGAATAAAATAGATGGAACAGGGGGCATTTTGGGGGTTATGGAAATGTTCTGCACGATCCTGCAAATATGGATATAGGGGGAAGCGGATGTGGCTTGAGTGGTTGGGCATCCATTTACCATATGGAAGGACCTAGATTCAGTCCCCGGGACCTCCTAGTAAAAAAAAAAAAAAAAAAAAAAAAATGAGTGGGTGAGTTGGGCCTGCGCATGGTGAGCCACAGGCCCATGCGCAGTGAGCTGAGCCACACAGCAAGATGATGATGGAACAAAAGAGAAGCACGGGACAGCCAAGGTAAGATGCGCCAGAAACCAGGAACTGAGGTAGTACAAGTGACAGGGTGCCTCTCTCCCACATCAGAGGTCCCAGGGATAGAATTCCAGTGAAGCCTGGAGGAGAAAAATGAGAAGAGAAGGCAAGAAACAGACACAGAAGATCACCCAGTAAATGGACGCAGATAGCAAGCAGGGGTGGGGGCGACAGGACTCACAGAACTGTACACCAAAAAGAAAAAATAAAGTCAATTGAAAAAAAAAGATGGATATAGGCCACATTAAATTTTATCAGCTCTTATAAAAGTATATGGTCCAAAATGTAAACCCCAATGAGAACCATTGATGATGGTTAGTAACTATGCTTCAATATTTGTGCATCAATTGTAACAAATGTACCATCCACACTTAAAATGTTATTGATGGGGGAAAGGGGAAAAGGTGGAGGATGTTGGGTATATGGGAATCCCCTGTATTCTGTACATGACTCTACTGTGACCTAAAACTTTTTTGAAGAAAAAAATGAAGGGAAAAAAAATAAGACACTGGGGGAATAAATGGAAGAAAATGTCATTGTACATACAGGACAACAATCTTACAGTGATGAAAGGCAACATATAAACAATTTTTTTTTCTTCAAATATTTTTTCATTATTTTTTAATATTTCAATTTTTAAAAATATTATTCTATTTTTACTTTTTATCTTTTCTTTATTTTACTTCTTATGTATAAAACTATCATTACTATTTTATTTTCTTATTAATTGTATTTGGCTATTTCATTGGCTTCATTTTTTAAGAAGTTTTAGATCACAGAAGGGTTACAACTGTGGCAGGGGAGGATCATTAGTATGGGGTGACAGTGGGAGGAAGTTTACCTGGATATACATATAAGGCATATAAATGTGTTCAAATGTTCATGGGGCATTGTCACAGTGGGTGGAGATTCACACAATAACCAAAAGAATATCAAATTCCCATCTGGGGGAGCTCTGTCACATTCTCTAATGGAACAAAAAGAATGCCCCAAGTACAGGGGGTAATGACTTGTGAAGGAGGATGGTCCATTGAAGGACCCTTGATTTTGATGACTATGCTTATGAGCCTTTGCTCTTACAATTGAAACTTAGCCTAGTGATGTAGGGTGCCTAAGAGTTACCTACAGGGAGCTTCCTTGTTACTCAAATGTGGAGGACAGTTTGGCGGTTCCTCAGAAAACTTGCAATAGATCTTCCGTATGATCCAGCAATTCCACTACTGGGTATATACCCAGAAGAACTGAAAACAAAAATACAAACAGATATATGCACACCAATGTTTATAGCGGCATTGTTCACCATTGCCAAAAGTTGGAATCAGCCCCAGTGCCCATCAACAGACGAATGGATAAGCAAAATGTGGCACATACATACAATGGAATATTACTCAGCGGTAAGAAGGAACAAAGTGCTAACACATGGAATAACGTGGATGAATCTTGAAGACCTTATGTTGAGTGAAGCAAGCCAGGCACTGAAGGAAGAACAGTATATGACCATACCGCAATCCCACCAGCAATGGATGCTAAAATCCTTAACAAAATACTTGCTAATCGCATTCAACAACATATCAAAAGGATTATACACCATGACCAAGTGGGTTTCATCCCAGGTATGCAAGGATGGTTCAATATAAGAAAATCAATCAATGTAATACACCACATAAACAAACTGAAAGAAAAAAATCACATGATCATCTCTATAGATGCCGAAAAAGCATTCGACAAAATACAGCACTCTTTCCTCATAAAAACACTACAAAAGATAGGAATAGATGGAAACTTTCTGAAAATGATAAAGGGTATATATGAAAAACCCAAAGCTAACATCATTTTCAACGGTGAAATCCTAAAAGCCTTCCCTCTGAGATCGGGAACAAGACAAGGATGCCCACTATCACCACTCCTATTTAACATTGTCTTAGAAGTACTTGCACGAGCACTGAGACAAGAAAAGGACATAAAAGGCATCCAGATTGGAAAAGAAGAAGTAAAAATTTCATTATTTGCAGATGACATGATCCTATACATAGAAAGCCCTGAGAAATCGACAACAAGGCTTCTAGAACTTATAAAGGAGTTCAGTAATGTTGCAGGCTATAAGATCAATGCTCAAAAATCAGTAGCATTTCTATACACCAATAACCAGCAAACTGAGGAGGAAATCAGGAAAAAAATACCATTTACAATAGTAAACAAAAGAATCAAATACCTAGGAATAAATTTAACTAAAGATGTAAAGGACTTATATACAGAAAACTACACAACACTGTTAAAGGAAATCAAAGAAGACTTAAATAAATGGAAAAATATTCCCTGTTCATGGATGGGAAGATTAAACATCATCAAGATGTCTATCCTACCCAAACTAATCTACAGATTTAATGCAATCCCAATAAAAGTCAACACTATATTTTTTAAGGAACTGGAAAAACTAACCACAAAATATATTTGGAGAGGCAAGAGGCCCCGAATTGCCAAAGATATATTGAAAAAGAAAAATGAAGTTGGAGGTATCACATTACCTGACTTTAAAACATACTACAAAGCTACAGTGATCAAAACTGCATGGTATTGGCACAAGGATAGACCTACTGACCAATGGAACCGGATTGAGAGTTCTGATATAGATCCTCGCATATACAGTCATCTGATATTTGACAAGGCCACGAAACCCACTCAGCTGGGAGAGAGTGGCCTCTTTAACAAGTGGTGCTTGGAGAACTGGATATCCATATCCAAAAGAATGAGAGAAGAATACCATCTCACACCTTATACAAAAATCAACTCAAGATGGATCAAAGATCTAAATATAAGAGCCAAAACCATAAAAACCTTGGAAGATAATGTAGGGAAGCATCTACAGGACCTTGAAATAGGAAATGGTTTCATGAACTTCACAGCCAAAGCACGAGCAGCAAGAGAAAAAATTGATAAATGGGATCTCCTCAAAATTAAAAACTTCTGCACCTCTAAGGATGTTATTAAGAAAATAAAAAGGCAACCTACCCAATGGGAAAAAATATTCGGCAACCATATATCTGATAGGAGCCTAATATCCTGCATATATAAAGAAATCTTTCACCTTGAAAATAAAAGGACAAACAACCCATATAAAAAATGGGCAAGTGACCTGAAAAGACACTTCTCCAAGGAAGAAATACAAATGGCTAAAAAGCACATGAAAAAATGCTCAACATCACTTGCTATCAGGGAAATGCAAATCAAAACTACAATGAGATAACAACAATGTATTCTATGTGTGCCTACTCTTCATGGCTTTCTATGTAAATATTATTCCAAAATAAGGATTTGAGGTTCCAGTATCAATGGTTACTAAAAAGAGGATACAATGGAAACCACCCAATGTAGCAAATATATAACATGTCTTCTATTCAAGGCAGATTGTTTATTCTGGGAAAATGGTACAATTCATAAATGAAATTCCTGCATTTGTTGTTAACATGCCTGTCTAAGGTAGGTTTTAGAAGGCAGGCTTTAGATCAAATTCTGGTTCTGTTTGTTAAATGTAGTGTAACCTAAGGCAAATTATTTTCTAAGACTCTGTTTTCTCATCCATTAAATGTGGGATAATTTGAGATCAAATAAGATCATGTCTGAAAAGCTTAGTACAACTCAATATATTATTATTTTTTATTGCATTGCCTGAATCATATTAAATGCTCAAAAAGTGAGAGATAGAAAAAGATATGTGTATACAATCTTGAACTTCTCTCTTACCAATTCTTTCTACTTTCAGAGTTCAGTATAGTGCCTGGTAACTATTACACTCTCGATATATTGTCTGTTAAAATTGAATTGAAGCGATTTAAGTATCTACATATAGCAGACCTTTGACCACATTGTAATAGCTTTGCCTTCATGTTTTATCATTTGTCAATTCCATTACCGAAGAGTGTTATTTGAAATCTTCAATTTGATTCTCCCCCCAAAAAGAGAAATTTACAAAGTTTATACTAAAATGCAGTAAGTGCTTTACATATTTTGTGTCATATGACTTACAGAAGTTTAGTTTTAATATTCAAACCTGAGAGTTAGGTACTATGATAATTTAGAAACAAGAAAAGAGAGTTCCAGAGAAATTAGCACAGCCACACCCTCTTTCCTGGCAACAATGCTTTCTCTTAAGCTTGTTGCAGTTGCTTGATATACACAATCCTTTCACAGATTTTACTATTTAACAATTTCCCAGCTCTGAGCTTCTTCTCATCTACAAAACAGTGACATCTGGTAAAGGTATATTGTTTTCAACTTTATAAGGTACTACAAAACCCCATGAAAACATGAAGTATTATTCATTTAAAAGGGGGGAAATAAGCTATGTAATTACATCTTTAAAATCCACACACTCCAAAGAACCTTCTCAGTTTCCCCAAAGCGGAAATAAAGAAAGTACCACCACATAGAACTGTTGGAAGAGAGGGGGGGGGGGGAGAAAGAGAGAGAGAGAGAAAGAGAAAGGGAGAAAAGGAGAATATGAGAGGATGGAAGTGAGGAGGGAAGAAGAGAGCAAGCATGCAGTGTACAGAGTTTTCTACACCAGTATAGCAACCTCAGTTATTCTACAGGTGAGAATTGACATACCACTGCAAGTAAGAACAATTAACAATATCTTATGTATTGATTGAACATGTTCTGCTAATCCCCTTCTCAAGAAAGAAAAATAAACAATATTTCTATATTTCTCATGGTAAGCTCAACTAGTTAGACACTATAAAAGTTCTTGGTGTCTATATTAAAATTTTTTGCTATTACTTGGACAATATGTGTAAATGCACTCTAAATTTATATAAGAAAATAATATATGTTTTGCGTGATATACGAGAAAGACATTCCATTTCTTCTAGTTAGTATCTGCTTTTACATTGTCAAAAAAGAAATCTCAGCTTCATGGACAAAAGGAAGTCATTTTGAAAAATCATAATATTCTAAAATGGCTTATTTTTGAAGGCTAGAAGAAAGTCTGTATTTTCCTATCTTCTTGTTAGGTGGCAGAACTCTGAGGTTTACCTTAGAGCATTTTAGGAGGTGATCTGTGTAAAGCATAGTTACATTTAAATTAATCTGATAAAATGCAAATGAGGCCATAGAAAAGAGGGGAAAATTAATGACTTACATTAGATTTCCACTGGAAAAAAGGTGCATGGAAGTACTGTTTGATAATGATCGGATTCAATCCAATTAGAATTTTTTAAATCCAGAAAGCATCTGAAGTCTGGGAGCAAATTCACAGCTTCATAATATTAATAATGCTGTGATTTCAATATGCTTTATATTTCACAAAATAATTATGCTGCCTACAAATGCAGATTCTAATTGCACATAACGAAGAAAGGCTTAAATTGGACCTCCTAAAAGGCCCGTTTGCTTTCAAAAAACTGTGATGATTTGATACCACATGAAATTTGTATTTAATAAATAAAGATGGAATGTGTAAATTAGCTTTCAGTGTTTTTGCCCTATGGCAGATCCTAAATTACGGAAATCTAAAAATTATAGCTTTAAGTTCCCATGAACTATCCTTGCATTGCTCCAATTTGTGGTTGCTTAGAAACATTATAGGCAAGGAATTGATTCTTTCCAGATGCTACTAGTCAAACCACACTTTATGCTTTTGATTTAAGGCCTTCTGTTTAATAGTGTTAGAAATACATGTTTCTCTATAAAGTCACAAATGCATGATCCAAGTTCTGTTAGTGGTACCTCTTAGGAACGCATTCCTTAACATGTAAAAAACATTTTCTGTGTTCAGCTTCCAGTGGCTTAACTAAGGCAAGCTTAATGCTGAATGCCTTGTGCTATTACTGTCATCTATCCACAAGATTTAGTTCACTAGTTTCCATCTAAGTTTCTGATTCAGTACTTTTAATAGCACTAAGTCATTTACATTCATTTATCAAATACTTATTGAGAGAGTTGCTTTGGCTTCTTACTAAATATTCAGCCATCTTACCAAATGTTTTAAAAGGTAGCAAAAGAAACCACAAGAGTGATTGGAATGTTTGAACAAAGACCTTAGCTAATAGCTATAGACTCCTCTTGAGTAGATACCTCAGAAAAAAACAGCTGAAGGAAGGGGGTGGGGGGAGATTAAGAGAGGAAGAGAAAGAAGCAACTGAGGTCACACTGTGAACTGTTAGACGTTATGGAGATTCAGTCAAGCCAATGTTCAAATTCTGGCTCACTGACAATTTTGATAATCTTAAGATATCACTTAAATTACCTAAATTTAGTTTTTTCTCAATTAAGAAGCAGCCATAATAAAAATATCTATTAGGGTGGTTGTATAGAAAAACTCTGAAATGAGTGAGGGGGGAATTCCTACTTGTCAAATATCAGAGTCCAATTTCACAATATGGATATAAGAAATGGAACCACAAGGATGATAATTGTCTCATTTCTGCATTGTGAAAATTTACATCAAAGGGTCCTTTGAGCTTCTTGACGCTTTAGACAAACACATTTGTTCCATATTAATAGGTTCCTCCTGTTTATCATGAGCAGAAAAATTATCCTTTGCTTTAATGAAACTCTACCAAATAAAATCCCAATTGACTACCTTGATACTTCCCTTCTAAAATTCTTTGTTTATGGGGAGGAGGATATCTTTAAGCTCCATATCTGATCTGTGCCACAGCCACATATTTCCAAGCCTTTCCTGGTTATTTTCAGCTCCCTAAACTTCCGTATACCCCAAATCAAGCTCAGGGAGCTTTTCCCTAAGACTTGTTCTTCCTACTATTCTCCTTAATTTAGTGTCACTGTAATCTACCCCCATTTACTCACATCAGAATAATCCTCAACTATTTCTCTCTATAACCCACGATGCTAAACTTATCCCTAGTTTAGTGGATTCTATATTCTAAAGAACTACTGAAATTTTTATCCTTTTGAGTACACTTATTACCACTACCTTGCTTCAGGGCCCATCAACTCTGGTAATATCCCCCAAACTCATCTCTCTGTCTACAGTCTCTACCTACCTTCATTTTATTTTCAATAAACTGAAAATAAAATGAACTGGTGACTATATAACTTCATCATAACCTTTGCTGGATGCCCATAAATATTTTCAGTATTATTAAATATTATTTAATATTTATTAGATATTATTTAAATATTTTGAGTACATCCTTTGATATTTAGCTACTTGTAATTTAATAATGATGTGGTTGTTTTCATGTACCCCAGAAATACACGTTCTTAAATTTAATTCATTCCTGTATGTGTGGATCCATTGTAAGTAGGACCTTTTGTTGAGATTGCTTCAGTTAAAGTGTGACTCACTGAATCTGAATGGGTCATAATCATTTTATTGGAGTCTTTTATAAGAGAATGAAATTCAGACAGTGAGAGAGAAATCCATGGAAGCAAGAAGCTGAAAGCAACAAAATCTGGAAGAAAAAGGAAAGATCAGCAGGTGCCACCACTTGCCTTGCCATGTGGCAGAGCCAAGGATTGCTGCTGGCTGGTCTTCGGGAAGAAAGCATGACCTTGATGATGGCTTGATTTGGACATTATCTCAATCTCAAACTGTAAGATAATCAATTCCCATTGTTTAAGCCAAACTGTTTCATGGTATCTGCTGTGAGCAGCCTCAGAAACTAAAACAACAACACTATTGAACTTAGGTTACTATTACATAAAAACATCTGTACCTCTAGTTGCTCATTTACGTAATCTAAGTAATTTACCTTTCTGTTAAGTTTCTTATTTTTATTACAGATGATCATATCATGCATGGTTTGTGATCAGAATGTGGCCCCCTTGCTTGTTAAACAAATTAATGCAGAGTCTTTTGGGGGGGCATAACCTAATTAAATCTTGTTCAATGACTCATTTTTTATTATTTTCATAATTGCTATTTCATACACACTTGATCCATTTGCCTCTTAAATAAGATTTCTGTACTAATAAGATTTGATAAAATATAAAGTCAGGAAGAGAAATAGCCATTTTAATCATTGTTTTCACAAAGTATTAATTCTAGGTCTGCTTAAAGTGTCATCAATCTTTTGTTTGGAAACTAAGAAATTCACTTCTATACAGTTTTAATTCTCTCTTTTTAATTCTGATTAGCATAAGTTCAAAAAATCACTATTTGACTGTTGTTTTATTTCCCATATTAATCCTTTGATGAGTAAAGTGGATTAAGAATAGGCATGTTATTAGTCCCAACAGAAGTACTGTGGATAAAAGTTGGGTGGATGAAATATTAGAAACAAATTTTCTGAAAACCATTATCAAAATATAGGATCACATTGACCTTAAAGGATAAACAAACACTTGTTCAATAAATGACATCTCTAAGAATGGAACAGGATTTAAAAAACTGGGGAGTTTAATTTCAAATACTTATCTAATTGAGGGCTTCTAGATTCAAGAGAATTTAAAATTAAAACAAACAAACAAAGAAAAACAAAGGCAAAATATGGACCTTCTCTAGATCACATTTGACAAACAAATTACAATCAGGTCATTTGAATATAGACTATTAGTATTAAAGATTTATTGGTTATTTCTAGGTGATTACATAGAAAATGTCTTTATTTTTTGAGATACTGCAGAGTATTATAGGGGTGAAATGGTGTGATATAGCTTTTAAAAGTAAAAGATATAAAAAGAATAAAATAAAACAATTTACAGTAAAATATGGTACAGCAAAACATATAAGAAAGAAAAGAAAGAAGTAGATGAAATAAGTGGCAAAATGTTGGTGACATTTGAATCTAGGGGATAGCTATAAGGAATTCATTATATTTTCTCTACTATTTTCTCTACTTTTATGTTTCATAAAAGTCTGAAAGCTTTTATGATTAAAAAGTTTTAATATAGGATAAATATAAATATATATTTGTAAATAAATAATCTGAACAGAAATCACAGGATATCCTCAAAATTCAGAAATTATTCCAGAGGCAGAATTAAGCACTGAAGCCATCAGATTCTCTAGGGACATTTTCCATTCCCAATAACCTAAATCATTAATTTTAATCACCCCATAGAAACAGTAGGCTTAGCCTGTGTCTCACACAAGGTAAGGAGTCAGAACAAAGATACCTGGAAGGAAGAATAGATGTAATATGGGGGCATTTTTGGGACACTGGAGTTGTCCTGCATGACATTGCAGTGGCAGATACAGGCCATTGTATATTTTGTCATAACCCACAAAATTATGCAGGACAGATTGTAAACTATAAGGTAAACTGTAATCCATAGTTAGTAGCAATTTTCAATGTGTTCATCAATTGTAACAAATGTCCCACACTAATGAAGGATGTTGTTGATGTGGGAAAGTGTGGGAGGGGGAGGGAGTGGAGCATATGGGAATCCCTTATATTTTTTATGTAACATTTATATAATCTAAAGCTTCTTTTTAAAAAATTATTATTAATTTGTAGCCATAAACAGGCCCTGTTTTCAGATTTGGAACTGAATTTACACTACCTGAATGGTCCAAAAAAGCACTAATGTAAGAGTAGAGTTTAGAGTAGTTCCCCAGGTCTGGAAGAAATAAATGTATATTCTTTTTTATGAATTCACCTTTAATCTTGGTCTCAAAGAATTTCCACAGATAAAACTGCAGAAAACATGAATTCAAAATTAAAAGTAAAAAACAATTACAAAACTTAAAAGAAAATGTGTCATCTTGATTGAAAGTCAGCACAGGAAAACAATGAGTAAAATACTCATAATAATTCAAATGTGAAAATTGTAGGCTGCATAATATATCATAACAATATATAATATGTTCAAAAACATAAAAGAGAAAATCAAAGGCATGTTAATAACAAAAGACTACTGAAAATAACAATCAAATCCAAAGGACCAAATAAAATTTCCAGAAATGAAGAAAAAAGTAATTATTGAAATTACTTACTTAAGATATTTAAAGAATTACTTAAACAGAAGAATAGACTCAGCTGAATAGATAATTAGTAAAATGGGGAAATAGATCTGGGGAAATGTCCCTGGAATATAGTGCAGAGAAACTGAAAAATAAAAGTGGGTAGAAGGAATGAGATAAATTAAGAGATGTGAAGAATAGATCAAGATGGTCCAGCATATAGAACCAGAGCTAACCCATAAAACACCTTTGAGAAAAAGTTTTTAAAGCAGCAGCATCTTTGGATAGAGAGAGTCCCCCAGTCACACAAATTAACAAGGAGACAATGAGCTGACTTTCAGGCTTATTCCTCCTTCATCTGGGCATCTTGTATAACAGAAAACTGTATGACTATTCTAAGCATTTTGCTAGTAAACTTCTAATGTAAATTCTAGTAAGAGGGAATAGTAAGAGAAGCTTTACTCAAAAAAATTAGTTGAGAACTTTCTAGAATTGAAACACACAAGTCCACAGATTTAGGTAACACAGTAAGTACCAAGAGTATTTATTAAAAGAAACACAACCTAGGCTCACTGCAGTAAAACTGCACAACACCAAAGATACAGAGAAGGTCTTAAAAATCATCCAGAGAATAAAGATAGATTACCTATATAGTAACACAACTTAATAGAGACTAGAAAGGAAACTATAAGACAGTGGACAGAAAGAGTAACTAGAATTTTGTATCATGCAAAAATATATCTTAGGAAAAGGATAAAATAAAACATTTTTGGATAGTCAGAACAAATATTTTATCACTAGCAGACTATTACTAATGGGATTTGAAAAGATACATTCTAGGAGGAATGGAAATAATACAAAAAGAAAGGTCTGAGGTATAAGAAGGAAAAGAGAGCAAAGAAAATGGTAAATATGTAGCTAAATCTAAACAAAAAATATACCTAAGGAAAACTTCATTACTTCATTAGGTAAATACCATCACTCAATAAAAGTTTCGATTCGATCTAAAATCACAGTTTCAAAATATATTAAGGAAAAACAACAGAACTAAAGGTAGAAATTGAGAAATCTGCAATCTCAATAGATGACTCATCAAACACAGAAATTAGTAAGAGTGTAGAAGATTTGAGTAGTATTCTTAATAATCTTGATCCTCTTGACATATATAAAGCACCATATTCAACAACTGGAAAATACACATTCTTTTCAATTACACATGGAACATTTACAAAACTTTGCCTTCACTAGGCCAAAGATTAAATGTCAGCAAATTTTAAAGAATCTATAACACAGAGACAATATTGTTGATCATGAAACAACTAGAAATCAAGAATAAAGAAATGGCTTTGAGAACACATACATTTAGAAAATTTAAAAGCATGTTTCTGAGTAATTCAGAAGTTGAAGAAGAAAACTGAACAGAAATAATAATACTACATATAGAAATGTGTGGTAATGTTCATAGCAGTGTTATTCATAATTGCCAAAAGATGGAAATAACCCAAGTATCCATCAATGGATGAATAGATAAACAAAATATATATACGATGGAATACTATGCTGCTGTAAGAAGAAATGAAATTGGGACACATGATAACATGGATGAACCTTGAAGACATTAAGCTGAGTGAAATAAACCAGACACAAAATGACACATACTGCATGGTCTCACTAATATGAACTAAATATAATGAATAAACACATAGAGTTAAAACCTAGAGTATAGGTTACTAGGAGATAGGATGGGGGCTGAGAAGGAGTACTGCTGCTTAATATATGTAGCATTTTCAATTAGCTTGACTGTGAAAGTGTGGAAATGGATAGAATTGATAGTAACACATTATAGTAAGTATAACTAACATGGCTGGTTTATAAGTGGGATTGTGGCTGAAAGGGGTGATCTAGGGATATAAATTTCAATTGAAAGAAAGCTAGAGAATAATCTAGGGACTGAATAACATAGTAAACACAGAGGTGGATGAGGATTGTGGTTAATAGTATACAAATTCAAGAATGTTATTCTATGAACTAGAATAAATATACATCACTATTACAAAGTGGTAAGAATATGGTGATGCATGGAAAAAATACAATGTAACTTATGAACTATAGTTAACAGCAATATTTTAATATTCACACATCAATGTCAAAGAAGGTACTATAGCAATACTCAAGGTCAATAATAGGGAGTATGGTATTTTTTCTTTTGGACTAAGAAAAATGTTCAAAAATTTACTGAGTGGGGAGTGGGACATATGGGAATACCTTATATTTTTTTATGTAGCATCTTATGTAATCTAAGTATCTTTTAAAAATAAATAAAAAATATATTAAAAAAAATGTGTGGGATGCAGCTAAAATGATTGAAAGAGGGGATTTTAGAGCCTTAAGTATTTATTAGTAAAGAAAAGCTGAAAACCAATAAGCAAAGTATCCAAATTAAGCAGTTAAGGAAAAAATAAGAATAAAATTAACCCCAAAAGTGTTATAAAGAAGATAACTAAAAAGAGAATAATTATTAAAAATAAAAAATAAGTTCCATAGAGAGGATAGACAAAGTCAAATTTAGATCTTTAAAGACAAATCAAATAGATAAAATTCTGGCAAGATCTATTAAAAAAATATATTGTTGCCAGAATAGCATTTATACCATGAAACTCTGATCATTGTGCTTCCTGCCTGTTACTCATGCATTTTCTCCTTTGTCTTAAGTGTACTCCTTAAGTCACAAAACAAGGTTCTGTGGTCTGGGCCCGACCACCCTGTCCAATCTTCCTTCACACTCCTGCATTTCGGCAAAGCTATTCTGTCAGCTTTGCCTGTTCTCCTATTTCTTACCTACATGGAAGACTCCAAGTCTCATCACAATGCCCATTCCCCCTAAGAAGGTTTCCTGGGCTCACTAGGTAAATTTTCCTCAGGTGATGGACACAGCTAAGGTGACGGCCAATAATTCCTGCCTCCTAGTGTCCATGCCTTTGTGCAATCCCCTCCCTTGAATTCAGATGGAACCAGTGGTGACTGGCTTCTAAACAATAGAATATGGCAAAGGTAATGGGATGGCACTCCCTGGATAGGTTATTTTATATGGCAAAGATGATGGGCTATCACTCTGATGGTTACCTTATACAAGACTTAGAAGACTAGAGTTAGAGGTTCCTCTGTAGACCTTGAAAAAACAGTCATGTTGTAAACTGCCTATGGAGAAGGCCATGTGGCAGGGAACTGTAAGTGGCCTCTAGAACCTGAGAGTGGCCTCCAGCTAACAGCCAATAAGAAGCCAATACCCTTACTCACATAAACACTAGGAAATGAATTCTGCCAACAACCTAAGAAACCTTGGGAGTGGATCTTTCTCCATTTGAGTCACTCTTGAGACTGCAGCTCCAAATGACACCTGGATTGCAGCCTGAAGCAGAAAACCCACCTAAGCTATGCTTGCATGCCTGTCCCATGGAAACTGTGAGCTAATAAAAGTGCATCGTTTTAAACTTCTAAATAGGTGGTAAGCTGTTACACTGCATAGAAAATGAATATAGCAGCAGCCCAAAATATTTTCATTGGATTCCTTTTGCACATTTTACATATTGCCGCCAAGCAACTTAGATTTTTATACTCAAATAGTTTCCTATTTTCGTCCTAATAAATACAACATTTTAAGCCTGGTTAGAGTGTATTTTGAAGTTTGAATCTCCAGCATCTCACATAGGAAGTGCTTGATGACTCTGTTATATCACAGAAGGAACAAAGGAAGGACAAAAGTAAATGGGTATGACTGAGAAAATATTAAATAAGCTGCTATTGGAAACATAGTCATTGGACATTTGGTTCCTTTTCACTTCTGATGATCTATGAGCTTGTGCCGTGCATATCTGAATATGAAAAAAAAAAGACTATTATTTACTTAGTACTGGTTTAAGTTTGCTAAAGCTGCTGGAAGCAAATACCAGAAGTGGGTTGGCTTTTATAATGGGATTTATTAGAGGAAAATCTTACAGTTTTGAGGCTGCAAAAATATCCAAATCAAGGCATCATCAGAGATGCTGCATCACCAAGGTCAGCTGCAGGTAATCCTGGAGTCCTGCCACATGGCAAGGTAAAATGGCAACTCTCTGTCTGGGTTTCAGCCTTCTCCTCCAGTCCACTTTCTCCAGGAGCTCAGCTGTGGGTAATCAAGCACATGGTAGGGCTTATCTTTTCAGCTTTGAGCTGCTCCATGGGTCTAGTCTCTCGGGAGCTTCTTTTCATGCCCCTGTGTTCCACCGATTCCAGCCTCCGGCCTCTCTCTCAGTCTCTTGGGGCTTCTCCAGTTCTCTCTCACATAGCAAGGTAAAATGACAGCTGTCCTTCTGTATGTTTCTGCTTTCAGTTCTCAGTTTATATAACCCCAGCAAAATGGTGGAGGGCTGAGTTGGGTTACTCCTCACTGACAATAATCCAATTAAAGGCCCTAAGGTGATCTAATCAAAAGTGATCTAGTCAAGTTCCCTTACCTGAATCAAATGCAATCAAAGGGTCTCACACCCTCAGGAATGGGTTAATTCAAAGAACATAATCTTTTCTGGGATTCACAAAACTTCAAATTGTCACAGGGCCTATTTATTTTGCACTTGGTGCTGACCTAATAGATATGGAAAATGCAGTTGATGGAAGACCCTTTCATCATTTCTTTGTGGTTTATATCGAAAAATATAAGCTGCATGCAAGCAACATTAGTTGGATTTGTAACTCTTTGAACAAGGTTAGGACGGTGACTTTGCAAAATTAACATGCTGCCTTAAAGATATTTAAGCTGAGACTGTAGGCTCTCCTATTAGAAGGATTATAAAATGGATTCACATATTAGATGGGGTGACCTCTGAGATTCCTTCCAGTTCTAAGATTCTATGATGCTTTAAAAAAAAAAAAAAAAAAAGTCTCTTATTTTGGAAATCATTATTTTGTGGCAAGCTAAAGAATTACAGTCAATGACATGGTATCTGCATTACAAAAAATAAAACTTTCTGAAAAACTTAGTACTAAATGTATTCTCATGAATCCTCAGTAGCTACATTCCTTTAAATAAATCTGTTGCCCATATAACCTATTACATACAGCCCCAGTGAAAGTTTTAAGTAACTGGAGGCTGATTTTATGTGATACATGTGCTGCAATGACTCTGGAAGCCACAAGGTGGCAGAGTATTTGCATAGTGTTTTAAATTTACAAGACTTCAAAACAGGAGTTCAGGATACATTCAAAGGGAGCTTTAACTGAGACTTTGGATTCTTCCATCTGTTTCTACTGGGCCAGGTGCAGGGATTGGATGAGGGAACTGAGATGTATATTTGGAGCTCTTGGAAAAGGAGATAACAGGATATGAAATGCTATATATTTAAAGAAAAACTATTCGTGGATACAACTCCCAGTTTCAATGTGACCCCAAAACTTTCACAGCCCACCCTAATCACTGCCTTCTCCAATCACTCTTGTAGCATCCATCTTCCCACTTTTAAGATGGTTCAAATTCACAAAGACAACACTCATATTTAGATCCCTAAATCATCTACAACAGCAAAAATTATTTAGTCTTTTTATAGAATTTTAAAACCCAAAGTTGCAAACTCTTGTGTTTATTCCCATACATTACCACAGGTCACAGCCAAAATGAATATTATTTCAGTCCTATAAACAGGTGCAGGGAGCTTGTTCTTATTCTTCAAGGTTATGCCTTAGAGATTTCCATTAAGTGCACATTTCCACTAAAGCTCACTTAACTTCTCTTCCTTTGAAAAGGTAGCCTACTCCAGGACTCATGAACTCTTTGATAGTATCTGAACTAGGACATTCTACAAGTTTTTCTCTTCTTTCTACATATCTTTGGAGTTCTGTTGCATCATAATCAGTCAAATAAATAGTATGCAGGTAGGATGTGGTACACTAATCAATGCTTTGGAGAACGAGTAGACTCTTAAGTCCAAGAGAGTAAGAAGTTAGTTGCAGTAACCATTGTATCTCCAGGACCTAGAATAGTGCCTGGCACACAATAGATATTCAAAAACTATTGACCAAATAATAAACTTTATATGTGTAGCTATCAAAATGAAATAACTTTGTAACTTGAGAACCCACAATCATATCCTGCAGATAGTAGTTGCTCAAAAAATGTTGGTTGAATTAACAATGCACAGACCTATATACCCCCACAATATTGTGTTTCCTATTAAAGAAGTCGATATAGAGGCTCAATCAAATCAAGACTTTAATTATCTATCTATCTATCTATCTATCTATCTATCTATCTATCTATCTATCTATCCATCTATCTATTATTGCACTCTTTTGTGTTTTACTCTATTTATAACCCCCAAGAAATTCGATGCCTACCCCCAAAGACTCTGCAACTATTAGTAGCAGAGAAAAAACATACTAATAAATAATAAAATCAGAGCAGCAAGTTGCATTAATTAATGTAGGGCTTCTGTTATATTTATATTTATTCTTTTCAAAGTAATATATGCACATGGTAACAAATCAAACTACATGAAAAAGCTTAGAGTTTCCTATTCCATGCCATCCATCTTTAAGTGCTGATACTCCCCCGGAAATTTAAATTGCGTCCACTGAACTGATAGAAAATATAAGAATACTTCCGATTTTTTTAAAACTTTTTTATTGAAGTGTATCATTCATACATGAACCTCCATAAAAAATAAGTGTATAGTAAAAGTTATGAATAGAGTTGATGGTAATACATTATAGTGAGTATAACTAATACTGCTGATTTATAAATGTGATTGTGGCTGAAAGAGGTAGTCTGTAGATGTAATATTTCAGTTGAAAGGAAGCTAGAGAATAATGTAGGGACTGTGTAACATAGTGATTTCGGTGGTGGAGGATGAAGAGATGTGATTAATAGCATAAGAATGTTCTTTGTTTACAAAGAATACCTCTGATTTTTCACTTGTCAATTTTAATATCTGTTTACTTCCTTATATAAAAGATGAGGATTTAAGTCAATTACACTACTCTCCTCCCATTTTCTCGCCAGATGTTTGATATTTATAATATCATTTTAGGTCTTCTATCAGTTATCTCTGTAACTGTAAATAATTTCTTAAAAATCTATTTCTTATTTGATCAATTTTCAATAGACTTTCTCAACTCCGTACTTTATAAGACACCAGTATTAGCCAGTACTGCATCTTCTTCCTTCAACATCCTCTCTTCTGTCAGCTAAACTTTTAGTTCTACCTTTCCAAAACTGTTGATATTTATATTCTGTCCTGCAATCATAACAATGCCTTCTTTAGTTTGTTATAGGTTATCTCTATAAGTAGAAGATCAATAAATGTCTTATACTGCAATTATTCTGTAAATAAGCACCAGGCCAAGTAATATGCTAGCATATACTTTTTTTTCTGTACAGATCCACTGTCATGAACCTTTGATCACTCATGCGAGAATTTTCCCAGCATTAAAGTATAAGGGTTTTTTCCTCATACAAACCATGTATTTAAAAATGAATCAAAATTTATTTTCTTACTTGTATTATTTATATAGTTTGTTTCATAGCTGGACTGTAAAATAAAGTCCTCCCCCAGTTTCCAAAGTTTCTGTCTTTGTCTTTTTCTTGCACTGTTTACCTTTATCATCATACTTTCAGTTATTTATAGACTCTTGATCTTATTTATTCTATCAAGTCAGAGCTTCTCTAAATATCTTGTCAGAGGCTGCTGAACTTCCTCTTTTATCTAGACTGATTGTTCTACAGGCCATTGTATACCTATAATTTTAGGATGTCCCATCACCACCTCTTCTCTGTTCTTCTGAGTTCACTCATCTATTTATTACATTCATGGCTTCCTTTCGCTGTGCTTGTTCCTTCATTTGGATTTAGTACACTCTCATAAAACTTTCAAAGCAAGAGTGTGGGAGCAGTAAACTTTTCAAGTGTTCATACTATTGGAAATACCTTTAATCTATTCTCTCATACTTGACTGGTACTAGGGATAGATATAGAATTCTAGGTCGAAATTAATTTTCCCACTGAATTGTGAAAGCATTGCCCTCTCATTCTCTACATTGTTGGAGTACATTAAATGTGAGGTGAATTAACAGCAGTACAGAAACATTCTTATCCTTCTAGTAGTTAATTTTTATTTCTGACATTTGATCAACCTATTGTACTTACACATGTGAAAATCTAGACATTAAAATTGAACATTAGCCTTATGGATTCCAGTGGTATGGGGCAGGAGAGAGGGTGCCATAATTATTCCTAAGTTCTGTTGCTGCTTTAGACCAGCAGGGCAACCTTGTCTGATACTACATCACATCTACAAGTAACAAAAGGGTTAGGGAATCATGAATGAACCTTTCAAAAGTGAATTTAGATGGACCCAAGAAGACCAATCACTTTGCCTAAATCGACCAGCTGTTTTGAATTAATAAGTTCTTTGAAACAATTTGTTTTCTCTGTTAGAGAAGTATAGACAAGGTCAGGAGAGAGAGAGCACGATTTCATTTCAGGAAGGAAGGGGAAGGTGGTTGAGGGAGTGGAAATGCACATGCTTTTTAAACTGCAGTTATTTTGAAGGATGAAATACTACACAGAATATAAAGCAACTAATCATCTACAATAAAAACAAAACATTTTACAAAATATCAGATATTAAATTTAATGTGCTCAAAAGGGAAAACTATAATTACAGGCAAAAGGTTGTGTGTAGGGCCATCACCAGTATAGATAATTTATGCAACTTGGCACTATATTACCTTTCAATTAGAATAAATGCTAAGCTATCATGAATTTAATTTAACAAAATCAAATTAGGAAATTAACTTGTGAGCCCCTATTGTGCTCCAGACAGTGTTCTTGAAACGTTCACATACAGTCTTTATGGGATCCTAACAAGTTTGTGGTGTGTAAAATATCCTTATTTCATGATACAGAAACTAAGGCTTGGCTCAGAAAGGCTAAGTGGTTTGCCTAAAGTCACACAAATATGAAATAAGAGAGTTAGGACACCAAACCTTCCTGTTGTAAGTTCCATGCTCTCTGAATTTACCGCACTACCTTTAACTCGATGCCATCCATATAAACACTCACAGCTTTGCTAAAATATATTTCTATAATGAAACCTTAAATTTTTAGCTCTTTTCTCATCCAAGGAAGCCAAATCACTTTGAATATATGATTCAAATTATTCTCATACCATCTTTAATCAGTTCAAACTTTATGATTTTCAACACAACTTGAGAATTGATGGTCTTGCCTAGATAAAAGAAGAGTATTAATAATAAACTCAATAACTGAAAAAAAGAACAATCGGATTGAAAGCTTACTATATGACAGGCACTGGTCTAATGCCCTTACATGTATTACCTCATTTAATCCTCCCAATTATGTTATGGAGCAGGTTTTATTGTGGTCCCATTTTACACATATAATTTCTTTGAACTTCTTATATGGAATTCATTACATTTCACAATCCAACTGTTTTATCATTCAGAGCATCAAACTCATAGGAACATGATTAGGTAGAACAAATATATCAAGTTTAATAATTTCATTCATTATGATTAAGTAGAACCAAACTGACTGAACAACAATCAACTTAGAGACTGAAAACACCAAAATGCCACAGAATAGTCAAGTCATCTGAGATATGGAGGAGTCTGGTAACTTTAAGCAACATAATACAAGCAATCACTAGTCAAGGTAAGAACTTAGCAAAGGCATATCAGTGAATAGCTTTAGTTCATTTGCTTTAAAATGTTAATATTCAGCCATTGCTATCTTAACTTTAGGAATCTGAATATCAATTAAACAAGTGTAATGAATGACTCTAATAGACCTGATAGGAGTCTCAATTTAAAATTAGAAATACTATCTCTATTCTAGAGTTTAACATTTTAATTATATAAATAATATAGCCATGATACAAAAAGTACAGAAACAAACATAAAAGAAAATACATAATGCTATCAAACATCACATAGCTACTGGAATTCTGGAATTTCCATTCCTGGTTCTGGATTATTAATTTCTTTCTCAACCATTTTCTCATTTGCATTTTCCCTTCTCATTTTTTTTTTTTTTTTTTTTTTTTAACAACATACAGACATGTAATCTGAGTCTGGTATGTTTTCCTAATTTATTTATCTATTTATTAATTTATTAACTTATTTACTTACTTAAGAATCCACCCAAGGTTGAAAACACACATTGACTTAATTAATAGAAGGCATTTCCTTCCATTTGACCTAGTCCTTTTAGATTCATTCCAAATGCTATTGGACTTTAGGATAATTAATTTCTTCAGATAAGGAAGTAAATATAAAAACTACTAAGAGCTTTTTTTGAGGATATAGTGTTTATTTTCTCAAACTCTAACCTTTGCTAGGATTTTTTTTAAAAGAGAGTCATTTTGTCATGTTAGCTATAAACCTCATGGTCATTTTTGTCTACAAACTCTCATTACTTTGCTTGATAAAAACAAAATGGGAACCTTTCCAAATATAAGAATTGTGTCTGTGATTAAGCATCACCCGGTAAGCAGCAAAAGAAAAATTATCAGAACTACAATTAAATCTCCTTCAAATATTTTAATCCTGACAGTGGTAACTTTCACTGGTAACTTTTAGTTCATTCAAGAATTGGAAGGTTTCCCTTTGCATAGCCTTTAGAGTTCTTGCCTCTTCCTTAGCAAAACATTTAATAAAACTGCCTCTGCATAGCACTTAGAGTTTCTGCCTAATGTCAGGTGCTCTGCTAAGCCAGGTGGGGTATTCAATAAAAGACTCCATTTCTGTTCCAAGAAACTCACAGTGTGCCATGAAGATCAAATGTCAAACTTACATTTCTATGTCAGATTATGATTTTGTACCTACAGTGTCCCTTCGCACCTCCTACATAAGTATTGTATTGTTTATTTTAATTTTATTCATAAGACCAGAGAAAATGTCTCACCAGAAAGCAACTCAAGGTACAGTCATGGTTCTTCTTCAGCACTGTGAGAGGGCTGGCTTCTTTGTGTGACTAGAGCCTGTTGCTGTCCCCATTTCAGAGCTCTCTGAAGTCAATTCCAAGCGAATCAGCTTTAGTGCCAAGGTGCTCTCTTTTTCTCTTCCAGCAAGAATGGCTCATTTGTTTCTATATCGTTAATGCCTTTCCCCCAGACCAGCAATCCTTTACATCTATTCTCACAACCAGGAAAAACAAAATTCCTTCTAAATCTCAATTTCCCAAATTTACCTAATATATTTTGGGTCTTTTGCATTATATCCCTTTACCATTCAGCCCTTTCAGCTAAGCAAGTATGGAAAAACGGGTTTGTGGTTAGCACATTTCTTAAAGCTTGCACTTGTATTTGTATTTATCTGATACAATGGATTTATCAGTCCATCCATGTTACACTTTTCTATCCTGCTGTGTTGTAACGATGCATTGTAAGTGCATTTGTGCATTGGGGACATATAATAAAAAACAGTCTTGCTGACTAACATATAATCAATTTATCCTATAGAGATACAGAATCCCAAAAGTTACAGGACATGGGAGAGAAGTACCATAAACATAGTTTGTATGCTCATGTTATTAATTACCAAGAGGTTATATATCCCAGTAGGTGACCTAAATTAAATCTTTAAAAACCATCCATCACAAAGCATACATCCAAACAAGAACACATCTCTTCCATTTCCAGTAATTTTCCAAGTTGCCGGCAGGGTATGATGAAAATTGTGGTCTAATAACAGAATATCTCCCACCATTCTTTGGTTTGCAATTGTGTGTGTGTGTGTATGTGTGTGTGTTGGCAGTGTGGGGTCGTTGGTGGGAAGGATGTTTCCCTAGGAGGTGGGTAATGGGAAAGCTAAGATAATTTATTTAAATTTAAAATTTATATATTTTAGATTGCAATTACTGTATTTCACTACCCTGTGTTTCCAGAAATGTCATGGCTTAGAAGAAACCGTTCCTGGCTGCTTGAAAAAGCACAAAAGGCAAGAGAACCTTGCAACAGGGGGGCATGAAATAAGTGTTATAAGGAAGAAAAGAAAGGAGGAAGGAAAGAAAAGTAACTGAATAGTAAAATATCATGGAAGTAATTATGTATTCATTATCAAGGGATGTCAGGGATCAGCAATGGAAACATGCAAAAACCATTTGTCTTTTATTGCAGAAACCATTATTAATAATCATAATAAATCAAGTTATTTCAGGTTCTCTACTTACAAATGTAAGTCTTTATTCAAACTTCAGCAAAATGCCAAAACGCTGTTCTTAGACTCTCAGGGAGTCCACTCTTCTCTCCGAAGTATTTTGTTTAGAGACTGAATTTGCTTGCATCTATTGCAGGATGTGCTTTAATTACTATGGCTTTTAAATAGATGAAGTTGTTACTTCTAAAAGCCTTTGTAAAAGAATATATCAGCTCATTACTACCATTTTATTTTGTTTAAAGTGTTGGAGAGTACATTGGACATCTCTAAAACTAATGCTGCTTGTAGGATTAATTTGATAAAAACTTGCTAATATTTTTGAAGTTTACTTAGCAAAGTCCAATACAAATGGTATGTCATTTTGTTTTTATTTCTTTGCGTCACTTTAAGGTTTTAGACTCCTTAAATGAGATTTTGGGACTTGGGTACTTTGCACAGCTTTGTAAGGCATAAACAAACGTAAAGTCACTAGCCAGAAAGAGAGAGAGAGATTTCTTTGAATCCTGTTTTTCAATTGAACCATCACAAAAAACCTATTCTAAATCAATGACAAAATGCCAAATCCATACTTTTTGTACATGCAACATAAATAAAAATACATTACATGATGTACACTGTTTCACATCCATCATGTCCTTATTATTATTTTTGATCCTTAATGATGAGTTTTGTTCACACTGGAATAAAATTTAAAGAAATTTAGAGGTGATTTATATTCATAGCCCCTGCAGTTTGGGCATGACAATATCTTGTTTTCATTTTTTATCTCTTCAAAGTTTCCAAGGCAACTGGATTTATTTATCCAGAAAATTTTCACACATTCTCCTCATTTAAATCAGTTAAATTATGTGAGAAATAACCAACATTGTTTTAATACTTGTCCTTTTTTGAATTGATGAATATCCATCCTTTATTAGCAGAAATAAAATTCTACTTCATAATACCTACACTACAGAAATGCAGCTAGCTCCTGATGGGACATCAGATTCAACCCATGGACATTTTTAAACAATTCAGATTATGTATGGGCTCACTTCGAATTCATGAGTTAACAACTTGCAAATAATTATCTCTTGGAATGTTATAGCTCAAAAATGCTAAAAACAGCTATTTCAACTTTATGAGTTAGCAGTGTCATTTAGGCATAGATGCTTGATATGAATATTCAGTGTGATACATGGTTTTTAATATTGCCTTAAGTGGTACAATCATCCTTGGATGCCATATGCACGATTGCATAATCCATCCCTGTTACAAAGGAATGCTTCCCTTGATGTTTGAGAATTACATTAGCTACTTTTCTGTAGCTTTTCAACCCATTCTCTGATTAATCAATATTCTAAGATAGATTAAACTTTAAAACCAAGCTGTTAGAGAAAGAAATCAAGGAATCCTATTGCAATAAATCTTAGTGAATCATGACTTCTTCCTAATAGAGTCCACTGGCCGGCAATCATTTATGAAACATCTGCTGTACACAAGGCACTGTATTGTTGTAGGAAGGGGCTATAAAATAATAGCATTCACCATTTATTGAGTGCATACTCTGTGCCAGACTTTATACTGTGTAACTACCTTTGATAATTTAGGGTGGGTAGACTTGGATGCCAGGTTAGAAAATGTAGAACTGATCCTGTAGGCAGTGGCGGCCTTTAAAGAATTTCTTGGGGGAGTGAAAAACTACATGAATCTTGATAATGGAGAAAGAGAAAGGTTAATCTGTTAGCAACGTTCATGATCAATTAAGAGACCCTGAGATTAATGGCAAGGAGACGGCTAGGTGCTTACCAGTAAGGACCTAAACCAGAGCATCATTGATAGAATGTGAAGCCAGGGTTGGATATGAGAAGCACTGGGATAAATTGGAAGGTCTGATGAAACCCTGGTCACAGAGACGGTGAGAAGAAAATGTTAAAGGTAAAGCCGAAACCCCACTTTCATAATTATTTTGCACAGGTTTGAAACGATAACTTTGTATTAGTCAGGAAATAATGGCAATACTATAGTCACCACTAGGTCTCTGGAGCTTAACACAATGACAATGTATTTCTCTCTAACAGCGCAGTCAGATTCTAGTGGGGCAGACCTCCTTCATCCTATAACTGTACCATCTGTAACCTGTGATTTCCAAGGAAGCCTGGGAAATCTTATCCAAGGGGAAGAGAGTGTTGAGGGTTGCACAAGAATGGTTTTAAGGGTCAGGCCTGGAAATGGCTTATAATTCTACCCTCATCACATTAGCCAGAATCCAGCACATGGCCCATCGTAACTGCACATGAGATCAGTAATTTAGAGGAGTGCACATAGATTCACTAATGCCACTAAGTTTGGCTGTAAGAGCAAAGGATTAGAAACAAACCAAAAAGCCATCAAAGGGGAACTGGTTAAATAAACTATGCTACATCTGTACAATGAAAAAAACAAGTGCTGACAAGGAAAGACATATAAAATATATCACTAAATGTAGAAAACAAAGAATAGACAAGTATGTATATTATGTTACCTTTTATGTGAAAAGGAAAATCAGAAATATTTGTTTGAATTATAAATAAACTCTGAAAAGATATATAAGAAACCAATGTTAATGGTTACTGATTTGGGGAAGGAGTTGGGTGAGGTGGACTACCCTTTCAAGGTGGCCTAGATTTATTTTTACCCATAACCCAGCTTAAACAAATGGTTCTGGAATTTTATCTTTCCAACATCCAGTTATTATTACATTGTATCATGAAGTACCAAAGTACTTTCTCTCTACAAGGTATCAAACTCCAAGACAATTCAAGGCCGGAATTCTGACAGAGATGTGGATTTGTCTGAATACTTTCTGGGCATGTAACAGTGACACTACAGCTGATTTGTATTCTGAAACTTCTTAATGGAGGGCAAACTAAACTAGATGCTGATTATTTTCCCTTTAAGTATTTCTTCCTAAAAGCCCAATTTAAATTTAGCTTGGGGATTTCCTGTTAATGCTTAAGTAATTTTAAAAATATTTAAACACCAAACTAGCTGTTCATGGTTTAGAGTGCTAGAACTTTGCTCTCGGAGCATTCTAGATTTTGCCTGCTAAGGGCAGACAAAGAGAACCTATGTCCCACCGAAGTAGGTTCATCATTTCATGGGAATTCCAGTATGTTTCTGGAAATGAGGCAAACACCCTTGTCTAGCCAATAAGTAGTCTGTCTGAATCTCAGACTATACAATAGCGAGTGCATCAACTATGAAATGTGGTCTTGTAAAGAATTAATGATGAGATATAAATCTATCTCAGATTTATACACTGGTGAGTGCTAAATGTCAGCTTTTGTGAGGGAAGCTGTACTGGATGTCGTGAATGAAACTTGGCCCTTCTGTTCAGATGCTCCCACAGCACCTTGTACCTCCTCTTCCAATACTTAGAAGTTTGATTTCTTTGTCCTCTGCTAGATGTAAGTTGCACTGTAAGCAGCACCTTATACACTGCTCCTTTCCAAGTACTTAATACAGAGCCAATCATGGAGCTCAATAATCCATCGATGAATTAAATGAAAAAAGTGAATGCAAGCATTCCTGATCCTACTGGATTCACACTTATTCCTTCTGACAACATTAAAAACATCAGAGCAAATGTACATACAGGGGACTCATTCTTCAGTGTTCCTGGTGGCGTAGATTAACATTTGTCCTCTAGGTTGGCCATATCATTTATACCTTACTGATTGTAGGTATGATGTTTCCAGGAATGTGATTTGTACTGTGGTCAAGTTTGTGTTGTTCTAGTCTCATAATAGTAACAAAGTAATTGCAAACATACACTGAATGCTTACTATGTGCCAGACATTGTTTCCGGCAATTTACATTTAATCTTTCAACAACCCAATAGGATAGGTCCTATTATTGTCTTCATTTTAAAGATGAAGACATTAAAAAAAAAAAAAAAAACAAGTAAAATATCTTGCCTAAGTTTACATAACCACTGTTGACAGAGCTAGGATTCAGATTGGGCAGTTTGGGTCCACAAGCCACATTCTTAACCACTAACCCTAAACTTGGTGATAATTATTAACTATATTCTAATATAGTGTAAATATACTTGGAAATATACAATGCAATTTCCTATTAAATTAATCTCAAAATGAATATTTCAATGATAGTGTTGGCGCAAATAGAAAGAACTTGGTATCCATGCATTCTTGGTGGCATTACAAGGTGATAAAAGCTCTTTGGTAAACAACTTAGCAGTAGATGGGGTTTAATGTGTATTCTGGCAATATATGATATGGAACTCAAAGGTAAGAAAATGACAGAATTCATACAGAATTGGTTTGACTCATTGAATCACTGAATGATTTGAATCATTGTTACATATATATATATAAAACTTAAAATATTAATATCTTTTACCCATTGATTTCCATTCTGGGAGTCTGCACTAGGGAAATTATACAAAAGACGAGGAAAACATATATCAAAGTTATATATAGCATCATTTCTATATTTATTTATTTCCCTAGCTTCTGAAAACATTCTTAATGGGAAATGCATGTAAATATATATTTATGTACATATATAAACATTTTTGTCTAGAATAATATATAAAACATATATGTACAGTTTAAAGAACAATTATATAGTGTTGTTCCTCGATTACAATACTCTTCTGCCTGTCTAGAGATACCCACTACCTTGCTTTTTTAAATAATCATTTCCCTGGTTTTCTTTATAGATTTTACGACATTCTGTCATTTGACAATATTGTATACTTTGCCTGTTTTGAACTAGATAGAAACAGAATCACAGACTGTATTATTTTGTGGCTTGTCTCTTCTCACTTTTATATTGTGAGATTCAGTTTCATTAACATTTGATGTAATGAATGACATATTCAGTTTTCTAGCTACAATTATACTTTTGCTTTCCATTTGTCCTACCTGTTCTGTAGTTCTTTTATTCTCCTTTCTTGCTTTCTTCTAGATTGACTGTTTAATCATACCATTTACTTTTATTCTACTTTTTTTTCACTCTATCTTTTTTTAGTGGTTACTTTGAAATTATAGCATGCATACTTATCAAAGTCTAAATTTAGTCAATACCTATATTCTCCTGGATGATACAGGGACTTTAGGCCACTTAAATCCATGTGTCTACTTCCTGGCAAATATATTATTATTGTCTTGTATTTGACTCTGTCTTATTATTTTATCCCACAAAACATTATTGTTTATAAAATGGATGTTCATTCAGATTAATTCACAAAGACAGCACTGGTTTTCCTCATAGCATCTCAAATTTCCCTTCTAAGATCACTCTACTTCTGCCCAGGAGGTGTTATTTTAGGAAGTTCTTTAAGTGAGGATCTGCTGGTGACGAAATCTTTCAAGTTTTTCAAGTTTTGAAAATGTCTTTATTTAGCCCTCATTAAAAAATAAAATCTAAGATGAGAGTTATTTTCTCAACATATGGTGATATGTGTTTTGTTTTTTCATTTAGTCTTGTTTTTACCCCTAGTTTTGTCCTCGGTGATCTGTATTTTCATTCTGGGATATATGGGTAGACATTTTTTTTTTAAATACTATTTGAGATTCCAGAATACAAATCTATGTATTTGTACATTTTGTCAATTCTGGAAACTTCTTGGTCATTTATCTTTCAACTATTGCTTCTGCCACTTTCTGCATCTCCTTTCCTTTTGTAACTCTGATTTGATATTTACTAGTCCTTCTCACTTATCCTCCATGTCACTTATCTTCTCATATTTTCCATCTCTCTGCATTCTGAAAAATTTCTTCTGATATATTTTCTAGTTCATTCATTCTCTCCTTAGTTTTGACTAATCTGATGTTAAACTCAGATGGTTTTTTTTATTTCAATTTTGTTTACTGAAATTCTCTTTAATCCTTTTCAAATCTGCTGGGACATTTTTTATAGTTTCCTGTACTATTTATTCAAGTTTGTCTTTAATTATTTTAAACAGTAAGGCTAAGTATCTTATAATCTGAATCTGACAATTCCACTATTTGAGGACTTTTGGGTCAGTTTCAAAGTTGAAGTTCACTTTGTACAGCAAACACCCCCAGGACAGAAGGGGCTTCAGTACAACAGTAGCCATTTGGGTTCCTGTCTTCACTTAGGGTTTTGCATGATAATTCTTTTATGATCTTATTAGTTGTCTGGTACTTTTAAGAGGTTTTTGTTTGCTTGTTTGTTTTTTAATATTATGTACCCAACACTTTTGAAAGACCTGGTTTTGAATGGTTTTATCATTCAGCTGCCCAAATGTGGTGAGCTAGACTAGATTAACTTTAACATGTCCTTCCCCTATTATATTTATAGGGTCATCATGGGTCATCAAAGAATAAGAAGGCTAATAAAAGAAAAACTGTTTTAATCTGAATAGTTTGACCTGGAAATTAGGAGACTTGAGTTTTCTTTTTGGTCATTGATGTTCAACCATGAGATTTTAGCAGCTTATTTAATTTACCATTGCTTTCATTTTATCACTTGTAAAATGAAAAAAAAAAATTACTTCCAGCTCCACTTTTCTCATATTTGTTTTTCCTCAGCTAAGTGAAGAGTTCACAGGAAGGACTTTAAAGATGCACTATAAATTCAAATCACTAGGTTTACCTGGGTCAAATATCTTCATAGTTGTTATCACTGCAAAAATGAGAAACATTAACAACAAAGGTCCTTAACCATATCTCTTCAGAGAAAGTTCTCATAAAAGATGCTTTAGAAGAAATAAATAAATGGCAGATTTTTTACTTGAATTTTTTTAAACCAAAAGAAAAGAACTATTCTGTACCAGACAGCACAATTGCTTTCCTGCATGGGCACTGATTGAGGACCCTTCTACTTAATTGTGATAAATTCACTTGAGCCCAAGACTCAATATTTTACTTGTTTTGCAAATGTCTTTGATTTATGTGCATACGTCAAGGAGAAAGCTCACTTCACAGAAATTAGGAAGAGAAAAACCTCAGTAAGCCATTCTGCCTAAGAGGTACAACTGGGCCTCTTCCCTGGTACAGATGAGATGAGTGAGCTGGCAAAAACAAGCTTTCTGATGAGTCATCCTTAATGCCATTAGGAAGACAAACACTGCATTCCAGTGGATGGGGCAGCTACCAACCTCTACTCCCACTACAAGAAAATTCTGTAAATTTCTGTTGACTACAACAACAAGGGATGTTCCTCCCTCATTCAAATCCTTTGTGTGTGTGTGTGTTTATGTGTATGTGTAACTGCAGAATGTCTTTACTCAGAAGGACTTAAGGATTTGGTAGCTGAACAGTGATTTGAAAGAAATAAAATGTCCAAAATTTAAGGAACTGAAAAATATAAATTTTAAATATCACCTATATTAATGCCAGCTTAACTAATCATAAACATTATACTATCTTTACTAATCATACTAACTTTACCAATCATAAACATAATAATAACAGCTATAATTTATTACTGAATACTTCCTGGGCTGAATATATTATCTCATTCAACCATGACAGTATCTTTTGTTAGGTACCTTACTTCCCAAGTAATAAATGGGGAATTTCAAGAATAAGGGAAAAGAACTCAAAGAGGGCAAGAGGCTAGCAAGATTTAGAGTGGAATTTGAACTAAAGTCAATATGACTCCAAAGTCCTTTCTTTTAACTATTATATACATTGCCTTACTTATTAAAGATTCCTGAGGGATGTTTATTTTGAAACAGGAAAAGAGAGTGGGAATGATAGTGATTATCTATAAAATAAAAATTCTTTCTTCATTATAAAATACAAACTTCTGTCACAGAAAATGGTATGTGTTCACCAAAAGGTTTTTTTTTTCTGGACCCACAAAATAATGACATTTTTCAGCCTTCCTTACAGTAAGGTTGGGACTATTGACTGTGCCGTGTCCAGTGGAATATGGGCAAAGATGAGTGAGACACATATAGGTCTCGTCATGAATCTTTTTATTCTCTATGCCCTCTTTTTTTTAATACAGTTTTTTTTAAAAGATACTTAGATTACATAAATGTTACATAAAAAATATAGGGGAATCCCATGTGCTCTGCTCCCTACACCTCCCCCATTTTCCCACATTAACAACATCCTTATTAGTGTGGTATATTCATTGCAATTGATAGCCACATTTTGGAGCATTGCCACTAAGTGTGGATTATAGTTTACACTATAGCGTAAACTCTCTCCCACACAATTTTGTAAGTTATGAAAAGATATGTAATGGCCTGTATCTGTCATTGCAATGTCATTCAGGACAACTCCCAAGTTCCGAAAATGCCTCCATATTACACCTGTTTTTCCCCGTCCCTCCCTTCAGAACCTCCAGTGGCCACTGCCTCCACATCAATGATAAAAGTTCTTCCATTGTTAGAATCACAAATCTACAGTAGAATACCAGTAAGTCTGCTCTGGTCCACTGTTCTTTCCCCAATCCTGAGGATTCTGGGATGGTGATGCCCACTCTGCCTCTAATTAAGAGATGGCTTAGATCCCATGGGGCAGATTGATGGGACTATCTTTCTTGCAGTTGCAGACTCTCTCTGTTCCTTGGGATGGTCATTGTCCAACATCATTTCCTTGTTAGTTGTCTTGCATGCCCTCTTTCTCTGTGTTTTCAAGCTTAGAGGTCAAATGATGAAAGTGACAGTGACAAAGATGGATGCAGGGGTTCCAGCATGACTATAAGTTCAAAGCCCTATTGCCAACTGAATTGGACACTGATATGAGAACTATAGGCCTTTATTACATTGTCACTGGGGTTTTAGGGTTGTTTGTTAAAGTAGTTAGCATACATCACCTCATATATTACGTTTTAACCATAAGAAAGTATATTCAATAAAGTCACTAATATGCTGCCATTTTCCATTTCTTTTCTACTTTAGAGGACTCTGGTTTATTACTAAATTTTACAAGTTATAATAACTACTCGTCTAGTTTAGAAGAATATGCTTTTGTCAGGCTATGGAAATGAACAATGGTTCTGTTTTCATCTGGGACAAATGAACCATAATTTGCTTTGAAGCAAAAAATCAATTATACATGAAGTCTTTCTTCACAATGCTTTATTTTTATAACAATGAATTCTATCTAGGGAAAAACAGACTATGGAAATACAAGCGATAGTGTTATTTAAAATGGTTCAATTCTGAAAGGTTTCCTTGTACTTTTGATACAGTTCGTTTAACTACATGATACACAGAGCTTTGGGAACATCTGAAAAAACATTGAAAGGAAAAGAACTGTTGGGGTAATTGTAGTAGAGTCATTAGATCACCTATAGAGGGAGTGTTGGCCAAGCGTTATGTTTGAAGGTTCTTAAGAAAGGATGCAGGGACACAATCAGAGGTGCTGAAAGGACAAGGAGGAAACCAGAAGGCAAAAGTATCAGAGAACATGTGAAAGAGAAGACAGGCAGCAATTGCATTGTAAAGAAATGGAGTGGAATTCTTACTGGCAATCTAGGGAGCTTTGGAAATAAGCTGTCAGAGGATTAATGTTGAGCTGCGAGCCAGACAGAATTGCTACCCCTCATCCACTTCCACTCCCCAAACCTCCTGCTGTCTCTACTGACTGTGAGCAAAATTAATGGAAACATACTCATGCAAGGAACCTTATAAGACTGAGGACCTATTAAGGCCCCTAGCCTTAATATAGTACCTGCAATATATACATTTGTGATATACATTTCCTTGATAATTAAAACCTCTTTTCATATCTCCATTTTAGGGATTTGATAAGTAGTCCAGTATAGTTGCTATTTCCAGATATTTTAGGTGACAGCAAAGGTAAATCAAACAAAATAACCCACAAGCATCACTCACACTCCAATGGAGGAAAGAGTTGGTGGTGGGTTTTCACAATTTATATGATCAAAAGGGTCCATGTGATCAATGTTATAACATCAGCTGCAGGATTCTGGGTCAGCCCAATTTATGAAGCACAATATGCTTCCTCTATATCCAGAATTACTGCTGACTCCAAACACGCTCAGTAGAGAAGCAGCTTAAAGAGCTGATTTTTTTTTTTCTATTTAGTCTCCTACAGTGAATTCATTTTCAGAACTCTATGACACTTCCTAGGTTACAGCTTCACATTCTCACCTTTTAATATGTATATATAGATAAAAAAATAAAATTAGGGCCGATGTGCAGAAAAAGGGAAGAATAACAAATTAATTAATTGGGATGTTAATTGTGTCTCTCAGCTGAAACAAGAGCCTGCACCTTCCTTAGATATGCCACTGCATGAAAACAGGGACTGGAAATGCCTGGGTACCTCACTCTCCTTATCCCCTTCCCTGCTGATGCTCAACCCTCTATACACAAGTTTGAGCCCTTCTGAGAAGCCTTCACTGGCCTCCCCTGAGGACTCCTTTTTAATCTCATAGCCCTTTGTAGATACTTTCACCTCAGAGCTCCTAAAATGGCACTGCATGCTTGTTTCTCTCCTCCTCCAGGAGATGGTGAGCTCCTAGAGAATAGGGATCATGAGAACATTTTTGTCTCCTCGGACACTCAATAAAATTTATTCAGTGACTAAAAGCAGGTGGAGAGTGACTTTATGTCTGTAGTGCTAGCTTTGCCTTGAACTTCAGCCTCATTGACAAACCTGAAAACTTCACTCAACTCGTCTGGCCTATTATTTTTGGATGTATTTATGTCTAGCAAATCTTCCCACTCTTGTTTGTTACCATATCACCCACTAAAATATTGTGTTCTTGGGCATCTCTAAGAGACTTTTCTGTTTTCCTCAAATATGGTAGATCCTCTTTAGTTCAGTCAACATGTGCTTGGAAAGCCTGCTGTGTTTGCCTATTTGGGGGCCTCTAAAACATATATAGCATTCTCCCTACCTTAAGGGGTTTATAAATGGTTTGAGAAAGCAGGAAAGTTACATGTTTAAAAAAGTCCAAATATGATAATAATATTATGATAAATTTAGGTTTCCCTAGTGCTTTATAATTTCAAAAAGATGTTCATATATATCATCTTGTTCAACACTCATAGTGCCTCAGTGAGACTAGGTCCACCTGAAGTAGATGTATTTCATAAAGAAAACAGGAAATTGATTGGCTAAATCTGTCAGGTATCATTATCACCATTTTACAAATGAAGAGACTGAGGTGCATAAAGAGTAACTGGGCTACACAGGCATGGGAGAGGTAGATCCTGGACTAGAGGAGTAGACTCCTGACTCCAAGTGTAGTCCTCATTTTTCTTAGTTACTATTGGGCTTCTGTCGTAGGACCTCAATGTTAGTGAGCTTTACTCTCGGGCATGCCCTTTTTGCTTCTGTGTCCACTCTAGCAGGAAAGCCCTCTTTCCCAAATCCTTGATCAATGGTTATCTAGAAGCTTGCGTATCACCACTGTTTTAGAACCAAAAGTGTAAACCACCATCCGAAACTAAGATGCTTCTTCTCTAATGATATCTTATCCTTTCTTAAGAGTCTCTGGACTCATTAGCTCAGGGTGAAAAAAAAAAAAGCAATAGGCAGAGTTCAGACATTGTTTTTTGGGTAAGGATTTTCTCTAATATTTTGGTTCTAGTCCTTATGTATATATCTTTTTTTTTTAAGTAACTAATATTAGTCTACCTATCAAAAGTACAGAATTCCAAGTTTCCTAACTTTGTCCTTGCTCTATCTACTATAACATCATCATCTTCTTCCTCCTGTTGGCAAAATGGCCAACATTCATTGAGTACCTAGCGTGTGCCAAACACAGTTCTGTGTATCCATTCATTTAATTCTCACAATAACTCTACCAGCTTGGTATTTCTATCCCATGTTAGAGCTGAGGAAACTGAACATTGGAGAGATTAATAAACTTTTCTAATGTCATATAGCAAGAAAGTTATTTAGTAGGTAAAACTCTGACCAATCAGCTTACAGCATAGATGATGCAAAGCATAGCAGAAAACTATAAGCAGAGCCTTGTAGGTTCTCCAAATGCATGTGCTCAAAGCACCTTCTACTTTTCGTTCATGGAATTTATCACAATTCAAAAGTATATATATTTTTGATCATTTGTTTAATGTCCTTCTTCCCAATTAGACTGTTCATTCAATGAAGAAAAGGACTGCTTTCGCTTTGTCGACTTCTGTTCACCCTCTGCTTAGTAGACTGTCTAACACTTTCAAGGTGGCCTAAAAATAGCTGTTGAATAAATAATCTCCTTTAGGTAGTTATGCTTTTAATGTTAAAAAAAAAAAAAAAAAAAAAAAAAAGCCTAGGCCCTGTTTTTTTTCTTATTATTATTAACATACTGGATTTTTCAGATAAGTATTCCTTTCAGTGGTCAGACAGCTTAACCAAAAACGCAATTCTTTGAAAATGATTTTTATAGAAAGAAATGTTGCAAATATTGAGAAGGAGGGAATAAAAGAAAAGAAAACTTTATGTGGATGAGAAATTAACAAGTACTATCTTAGCTTAGATGGTAGCCTAGTATTTTCTAACAAGAATTTGGCATTATATATTATAAAAATTCATGGTCATTGCTAGGTTAAAACATTGGAGCCAGGATTTGACTCCAGGTTTGACTACAGCCCAAGCTTTTTCTTATCACTATATGAGTGATTCTCAAACTTTAGTGTGCATCAGAATAACTTGGAGGGACTTTTAAAACATGAATCACTAGATCTCACCCCCAGAGTTTCTGATTCAGTAGATTTAGGGTGAGACCCAAACAATTACATTTTTAACAAGTTCCCAGATGTTGCTGTTGCCACTGGTCCAGGGACCATACTTTAAGAGTCACTGCTCTACATAGTGCAGATGAGAAAGATGGCTGTAGCACTACTTTTGTCATATAACACCACAACCAGCGATGATGAAATTATCATAGAAAACTTGAAAATTTGTCCTCCAACTTTTTTATCTATCAAAATCCATCATCTAATAAAGCACCATTCCCTCAGGATCACGTAAGCTGGTTCAACAACAGTTTGGATTTTTAGACTAAAGTACCTCTTTAGGTCCAATGATACTTTTGGGGCATCACTTTCAAACACAACTCATTTGACCTCACAACAACTCTATGACTTAGGCAAGGTTGAGACTAGTATCTTAATTTTACAGATGGGAAAATTAAGGCTGAGAGATATTAAATGACAATATATATTATGTTGCTAATATATTTCAGAGATAAACTCAACCCTCGGTCTTTTGATTCCAAGTCCAGGGCTTTTTCTGTGACTAGCATTGCCTCCCCATTCAAAGCATGCAATGATTAGTCTTGCACTTAAAATAAATAAATAAAGGGCTATTGGCAATACCAAATGAATGCATAGAACTCATGACATATCTTATGTATCTTGTCACATACTTTATATGACAGCAAAAAAATTCTTCCCTCAACTTTTTTTTTCTTTTTTCTGCTAGAGTATGCAGTGCTATAAAATAATGCTCTCAGTCTGGGTTTTTAAAAATATCTAATATTTCATCATTTGCAATTAATTTTCCGGAAGATATCCTCTATCAGCAGGAACAGATGGTTCAGTTGATTGCTAACAGGACATGGAGATAATTGTTAGTAGGTTAACATTTAAAACCCAGTCCATTTGGGAGCCACCCAAAAACTGCTAGAGTAGTGAAACAGCTATTCAGTGTGGCATGCGGGCAAAATGGAATATGCTTATCAGTCTACATTCCAGAGCACCACCATTTATTACCTACCTCAAAGGTTTTTACTGAAGTCCAAAGAAAATGATGTAATAACAAAGCTATGAAGGCTGTAAACCTCCTTCATGTTTTCTGGCAGTCAATTGGTTACCAACACTTGTTCATATTATCTGTGTGAATGTTGCATCATTTCCATTCCCAGTGCCACAACCCTCAGTAAAGCCTTCATTGGCTACAGCCAAATTTATTGTGCCAACCCGCATACCCCCACCACCCCAAATATTCTCATTTCCTCCAATATCTCTTCTCTCCAATCCCAGTTACATTTTACTACCAGACTGATCTCCCTGAAAATAGCTAGGATTAGGCACTATAGGCTCAAAATCCTTCAACGACTCCCACTGGCTTACACAATAAATTTAAAATAGCCCAATACCCAAAGTTTTCAACACTCTCATTCTACTTTCAGTCAACATCTGCTGCAGGTAATTCAGATGTCTGTCCTGCGGTCCCGCTGGAATTATTGGCTTGCTGTTTCTGACACTTAGCCTGTGCTTTCCTATCTCCCTGACCTTTCACAACCGGCTCTCTGTTGTAGGCATGCCTGAATCCTACCCCTTCTCCAATGCCTACATCCAAAGCCACCTCTTCCATTAATACTTTTCAACATTCACATCAAGAAGTAAATTTCTTTCTCTTCCGAATTTTTATTGTCATCTTTCTCCAACTTTCATGATCCTCGTTTTTTCCACCCTACCTACTTTTGCCAGGTCCCAATCCATTCTCCACATTTCAAATTTGATCATTGCTTTCCTTTTATTGATTTCCCATGGCTCTAGGGAAGAAGAGAAAAATCCTTGAAGTAGTCTGTGAGTTTCTGCTTGATGTGGTCTTTGCATCTCACTCTAGTTACACTTTCTCTTGATTGTTCTCCATGCACTCAGCCCTTGTTTGTGATTCTTTTAAAGAGGCTTGCCCTTCTTTTCTCAGGGCCTTCATACATGCTAATCCCTCTGTTGGATTACCTTTTCCCACCCCCACTATTCCTTACTTAGTTAATTTCTACTTAGCCTTCACAGTACAACTCACAGATCACCTCTTTGAAGAAGCTTCCCTTACTCCCTAGGCAATGCTAGCACCCCACATTTTCCACAGCAGCACATTACACGGTCTTTTTTTTTTTTTAATTTATTTATTTTTTATTATGGGTAAAAATCAAAATTTTCACAATACATACCAATATTTGTAAAATGATATATAAATATATATGCATATATGTGCATTTGCTTACAAAAATGTATTTATATATATATATATAAATATATTTTAAGAGGTGCTTAGGTTACCCAAAATATTACATGGAACCCACTGGGATTCCCATGTTGCCCACCTCCCACACCTCCCACCACATCCCACACAAACATCTCCCACAGTGTGGCCCACCACCCTCAATGGGCTTACACATCCTGGGGCCTTGCCACCAACCATAGACCACAGTTCACATCGAAGGCCACACTCTCTCCCACACAGTTCTGAGTGGCGTGTGCTGATTTAAAATGGCCTACATCCGTTGCCACAACGGTACTCACACAGTCTTTTAATAATTGTTTCCTCAACTAGTAGGCGATCTCACTTAGGGCAGGGACTGTTTTTGTCTTATTGCCTATTGGATCCCCACTGCCTGACATAGTATCTGGATACATAATAGCTCCTGGATAAATATTTGTTAAATGATTTAAATATAAATAAGTAGAATAGAAATTGGATATATATTTAATGAATGATGGAAGGTTTTTTTGTGCTTGCCTCATTTGTCCTATTTCTCTTACCAAGCTGTGAACACCTTAATTTATTCTTGTATCACCACCAACCCAACCCTCTATAGCCAGTAAGTGCTAAGGAAATATGTGTTGAAAACAGAATAAACTAATGGAGGAAATGCAATTTAACATTTTTCATGAATTCCAAATCTTCACGCCATTTAGCATCTTTTTAACATTTCTAGATATGAAAAATTACCACAAGTTGTCATTTCCATTTTACAGACCAATGATTTGATGGATTTTGAGTGTGGATGTTTAGTGAGGGATAAAGGGAAAAAAGAAGGAAACAGAAACACTATGCACAAGCTCAGAGAATACAACAGGGTGAAAAGGTAGTTTACAAATAGGGACAGGCAGAGAACAAAATGGATGAGGCTAATTGGAGAAAAAAAGGAAGAGTTGTTTCAGTATTCTTTTCAGTTTTAAAAGGAAATTAAAGTTTCAATTTAGTGACATCAGGGCTTACTTGTAGCTATTGTGTCCCTTCCACAGCTGGACCACAGCAATTCCACCCATACTGCCCTTCCTCCATGCCGATAAGGCCCTGGGAGACGAGGCACCATACGTTCACAGACCCTTCACTTATTATCTCTGCTTAACATGCTTTGTGTGTGACTTTGGCCAAATCACTTCTGGCTTCTGTGAAAGGGCTCTCTTAGGTTTCTTCCCTATCTAATATGCTGTTATTGTAAGTCTTGCTTTCATAGATGGCTTGATTGCTTGCTGCTGGTGCCTTGATTTCATTCATTTATTCAAAATTATTTACTGTTTTTTGTAAGCCAGGTAGTGCTAGGAGATAAAGGAAAACACAATGATAAAAAAAAAAAAATGCTTGCCATCAGAGAGTTACATTTTAGTGGAAGAAGACAGACAATAAACAAGATAAATAAATACAAGATATGCTTGGATAGCTCCTAGAAAGTGCTAACGAGAAAAATCAAGCAGGGAAGGGGGGCAGGGAATGTGATAGGGGTGGTATTGATCCACTAGCCAGGGAAGACCTCACTGAGAGGAAAAGACCAAATTCCTGGTTTCCTAGTTGTCTGCCTCTAACTCCTGGCAATTGCTTATGACTTACTTTGGTTGCAGCTTTATGGATCCCTTCCTTCTTTCCCTTGAATCTGGCTGTTCCTTCTCATTTCCATTGCCACACCATAGTTCCATCCACGACATTTTCTTGCCAGGACTATAAGCATCAGCCTACCACCCTCTGCACACTTCACCTTCCCCTCTTTTCCTTCTCACAATCAACTCCAGTGCCATATGCTTTCAGAACTTTCTCCAATTTTTTCCCTTGTTGATCTCTGACAACTCCCCCCAACCACCCTAAGCTGTCACCACACTAAACCTCTTATGACTTGCTTAACTACACACCTACACACAAACACAGTTCTCTCTGCCTGGTCCGCCCTTGTCCCCTCGCTCCACCTGGGAAACTGCCATCTGCCCTTCAAGGCTCTGTCAAAGAGCATATCCTCTGAGACGCCTTCCTGACTTCCTCTGGACAGAAATGACTTACTCCTCAGTGTCCTTTCTGTACTCTACATGTATTCTCTGGTGCATTTATCACATTGCATTGTAAAGACATTTTCTGTTTCTTACTTTCCTTTTAGAGCCCCATGCCTTGTTCATTCATGCTTTGAACTTAGTACGTTCTCAGTGGAAGTAATGAGAGCAGAGAGAAGGAGGAGAGAGGAGTGGATTGGGGCGGGAAGGGTGGCTGTCAGTGAGTTGTAGAAGTGAAAGGATAGGAGGAATCACTGCTTCCTAAAAGCTGTGGGTTAGAAGAGACCTTAAAGTAGCTCAAATGCTAAAATTTGAGGGTTCAACATTAATGTACCTTTTATTAGTCCAGCTCTGACCTTTTGTCCCAGTTCTTATAACTGGGCTTCAACTCAGCCCCCACCTGGTGCCCTAGTTCTGAGAACTCACCTTCTGTCTTGCTTCTTTCTGCCTGAATCTCTCCTTTGGAGACCTGCCTAATATTCCAGGCTCTCCAAATCTGGATCTCTGCCTTGTTCCTATTTATCTTCCTCCCCTTTCTCCTTTCTAATCTCTGCCCTGCCCATGAACCCAGACAGGTGGCCAGGGCCCTCCTAATCCCTGACAGACTTCTCTGATTCTGCCTTCTTCGTGTGGCATGCTCCTGGGTTCCTTCTTTGCCTTTTGCCGCCCACATGCTAGGGCTGCCACTCCCCATCTCCCATGCCATCTGACTATTTGGATGACCACTTGCTCTTTACGGTCATACCTTTGGATCCTGTGCTTCACTTGTTCAACTGGCCTTCTTCCCAGCAAATTCTGGACCTATGTCTGTTTTTGTTTTTCCTTCCACTTCTAGATCCTGGGCCCTCCCAGGTTTGCCTCGCTTCCTGCAATGAAACAATCAGGCCCATGGCTGATGAAACTGGGACCACATGTTATAGTGAACTGGACAAACCTAGTGGTATACCCAAGGCCATCTTTCGCCATTAATGTGGTCCCAGTTTCATCAGCATTTGTATACCAGGGAGATTTATTTGAAACTCTAGTCTAACCCTCTGTTTTTTCCATAGAGGAGGAAACTGAAGCCCAAAAGGCAAAGTGACTTTCCCAAGGCTTCATAAATAGTCCATGGCAGAACCACATCTAGAGCCCAGAAATCCTATGTCACAATCAAGAAGTGTTTTTTTCACTACTCGTTACCCTTCCCACACTTCAGAGAGTTCTGTAAAATCAGGATCACAGAATCAATTGCAGGCATCTTGAAGAAATGAAGGTTCTAGCCTACAGCCAGCACCTTTTCATGCAAAATAGACCCTATTGCATTAACCTAATCTCTTTCAAGGACATAGTGTCTAAAGAGGAGACACTTTTGAATCTGTCTTCAGGATGCCAATAAGCCTGGAAAAAGTGATCTACAGAAGCAGAGCATTTAATCAATTAAGAGAAGGAAAAAAATATAAAAGTGGGTAACAATGAATTAGAGTCAACCAATTGGGCAAAAATGGCGCCCCACAAGTGAAAGAGGGACCTTTAAAAACATTTTAATCTGTAACCTAGAAAAATAAATGGAGCCCATGTGCAATATGTCTGCCTAGCGAAGTGACAAATGGCACATATTATTCAAAAAAATTATCTAGTCCTACTGGAAATTCAGGGAAGCATTCAATAAGGTCTTTGTCCTGGAGTTACTTAAAATGGATTGGGAGAGATGGATGCACACACACAAAATTATATTTCCAGGCACATAATAAATATGATTTAAACAAGAATGCAAAGGAATTGTGGAATAAGTGGCTTTTCCCCACAGGTTGAACTAGTGAGAGTGTCATATAATCAAGCACTTCTAGGACCTCAGAGGTACCTCTGACCTAGTGGGCCAAGCTGGAAGCCTGAGAGTCAGTCTAGATGCCACTTCTCTCTCACTTCCTACATAGCAGTCAAGTCTTGTCAGTTCGAAAGCCTAAAATACCTTGCAAACCAGCTTTCTCCCCTCTGCTGCTGCTTTAGTTTGGGGGCCTTGTCATTTCTCAGTGGATGTCAGCAATAATGTCGTAACTGATCATGTGTCTACATTCTCACCCTCATTCAATTCATCCTCCACACTGACAGAATGGTCTCCCTGCTAATCTGATCATGTCACTCTGGAGTATAAAGCCCTCTGATGACTCACCATTTATAAGGCCTTCCATAATCTGGCCCCTATTACTGCTGCAAGAGCATCTCCTGCTATTCCTTGCACTGTACATTATGTTCCAGCATTATTGAATTTCCTCCACTTCCCCCAAAATACCTTCATACCTCCATGGCTCTACCCTGGGTGTCCTTCTAGTCTGCTCTGCAACCCAGGGTGCATGATTTACAGAACTAGGTGCAGAGTAACAGAAGAGCCATCGAGTAATCAGTAGGAATCATAGTCACTGCAGGACTTGGTAGGTCCTTTATGCCAGTGGTTCTCTCTCCTCCACAGGATTTCACTGCAAACACCACTCTACCCTAATCAATAGCAAAGCTGGAATGCAAAACTTATTTGTGGCTCCTTTTAAGCTTTTTTATTTTATTTTTATTTTTATATCAGGTAGGGGGGAAAGGAGTTGGCAAGGAAATCACATGGGCCAATTACTGAGAAGTAAATAAGAAAACTCCCATTCCTTAAGCACATGTTAAGTGTTTCATGCATCACATGCACCACATTTAATCTTCACAAGTTAGGCACCTTTGCTCCATTTAAGGAAAATACCATTTATACAGACTGATTGCTTCTCCAATACCAGTAAAGAGGGTGTAGAGTAAGGATCCCAGCCCAAATCTCTTCTCGTTCTACAACATTATCAGTATCAACATTGTAATCATACTCTCAAATTATTTTCTGAATTCATGATCAACATGTTGAATTTTTAGTTTTAGTGCAATCATATTTTTTTTTTCTTTCTGATTCTCTGAAAAGGGACCATTTCTATAATGTAGACACGGCACCAACAAAGGCAAAGTACAGGCCATACAAGTTGCTCCCAATCTCTCTTTTTTTTAATATGGGGATTAGAATTGTGACTTTCTAGAACTTTAAGCCACTTAAGAGACTATTTAATTTAATGGTATCCTCTTACAGACTAGAAAACTTGGAGTAGAAAAGCATATAGTACATGAGTGGCAGAGCCAGGATTGGCCTGTCCTAGCCAAGGAGAGATCATCAATTACTTAGCCCTGATGACGGAGCACTATGACATACTGCTTCTGTGATTCTTCAACAACCTTGTGAAATAGGTACTGTTGTTGCTGTTACACAGATGAAGAAAGCAAGGCTCACCCAAGTCACACAGTTGGTTGGGGGTGTCAGACCCAGGTCTCCTTAGTCCACATTCACAGAGCTTTTTAACACATACCGTTTTGCTACTGGCTGGATCCCTCATTCCCTATGGGCTGTTTCAAGCTCTGTTTTCAAATGCCCGGAGACCAAAAGGAAGAGTTTGTGATCAAAAGCTAGGACCTTATGACTAAAAAGTCACCAGTCAGTTTAGACAGAGCCCTTGGTGGCTCACCCCAAAAAGATAGACTACGCCTACCAATAACTCTCTTATATGAATAAGTGTTTTTTTAAAAACACATAAGCTTAAACTTTAAGGATTTTTTTTTTTTTCTTTTAAGATCTTAGGCAAAGCATAGTAAGATACTTAGACTTTTACTGTATTTTGTTTTACTTGTAGAATGCCATTTTCTGGTGTCTTTGGGGTTAAAAAAATCAGTACTGATTTCTAAAAAAATCAAATAAAAGCCGCATAACCTCACTCCATACACCCATGCTATGCAATGAAAACTGGAGCTTTGCAATGAAAGGCTTAAAACACAGCTCTTTAGCAAATCAAGGGTAGAATTTCACCATGTAGAAAAATAAAATATTGGCAGGCCTCTGAACATGGAAACATGACCCTGCTAAAGACCGCAGAATTTTATTTCCATCATTTAGAAGACTCCAAGGACAAAAACAAAAACATGAAATGCTGATTCTAAAAATCCTTGACAAAATACCAGTCTAGAAATTAATATTTATCACATTTTCAGTGCTCCTGACACAACAGCTCCTTATATGCTGATGTTTATGAATATAAATTTACTTGCTCTGTAGACATATATTATCTTTTCAGAAAATAACAAGGTAGGCATTAACTTCCTACTTCTTATTACTAGAGCTAGAAATCTATTGAGAATAGACAGCAACATTTATGATAAATAAAATTGAAATCAATGGACCACATAAATTTTATTTGTACACTGATTCAATTAATTACAATGAGAAAACAGACAATGACTCTCTTTTTTTCAAGATTTTCTTTATGTAGCTTTCAACAGACAATGACTCTCTTACCATTCAAGACAAATTAGAAGACTTCTATGATGTGCTTTTTGTCTTAGTTACTCTTAAATTACTGTAGAAGAAATAAACAAGCAGATGAGAGATGGGTAGCTGGATGGTGAAGCTAGAGTTCAATAGTTTATTTAATAGAATGAAACATATCTCATTTGGCCAGGTGCAGAGAGCACAAGATCTGAACAAAGTGTCCATATGTACATAGTATCATATTTCAGGAATCAGTATTTTGCCACAATTGTTGCTTAATATTTCCTTTATTTAAATTTAGAAAGTCTAGAAAATTAAAAAAAAAAAAAAAAGAAAAAGAAAAACTATGGACTTTAACTTTACTTCTTGCTACACTTTTTGGGGGTATTTTTAGACTTTTTTTCTGGCTACGTCATTCTTTTATTAAAAATATCCTAATTGTGGTAAATACTATGCACTTGAACTTGTAACCTAGCAAGACGGACACTGACACAGAGATTAGATATAAGTGTCATAATGTGTGTGCCCCCACATCTGCAATCACTAATTTCCTGTAAAGCTGGGCTCGCTTAAAGTCTGTTCCATAATTGGTGGTAATAATATTGATAGTGATGATGATGATATCACTATTGAGAAGTTACTATACACAAGACATGGTATAATGGGCTAAATACCCATCTAACCCCCAGAACAACCCCAAGAAGTAATTATTGTGAATCCCCATTTTATGTGAAGAAACCTAGACTTGTAATGTTTTAGAGATTTGTCCAAGGTCATGCAGCTAAAAAAAAAAGAGTGAGGATGCAAAAAAAAAGGTCCCATACTAATAGAAACCCTCATTCTCTTATACTTCTTGTTTCCAGAACAGGGTCTCTGCCTGGGCTTACTCCAGTGGCCTCTGTCCCAACAACTAGCAACACAGCCCAGCATCTGGGACCTGCAGGAGACCGCCAACATAGCAACTCCCTGGCACTCATGCTCCCCTGCCTAAGATTCCTCCACTCATGTTTCGCAAACCCAATGGAAAAGCACTTGTTCCTTTCTGGTAACAATGACATCTACTGCTATCTGAATCATAATGAGCTTCTTAATATGCATGTCTCCTTCTGGTCTAGACCCTGGGAAGGTCAGGAATAAGTCTCTCAATCTCCACTAACTGGTACAGTGTCTGACATTGAATCATGATGAATGAATGAATGACCTTGTCAGACTCAAGGGTCAATCCTCATCCACGGTATCTACTTCCTGCTACCAGATGTCTCAGTCCTGGATCTACTCTACCAGGCAGGGCCCAGGCCTAGTCCAGTCTTTTCTTACCTGTATGTCCCATGATGAGAAACAATAATGACTCCACCTGACTCCACAGATAGGAGGCGAGCACAGTAGAGAGCACAAAGTAAATGATCAAGCATCCCAGTGGAGTTAAAACACAGGTGCAGAGAGATCCAGAAATGTAATGTGCCGTCACTATGACACTCCTCCCCCAAACACCTGGGGTATTTGTGGGAATATGAAATAGACACAGTCAAGCCCAACCCACTGTTTTCAGATCGCCTGTGTGTTTTGAACAGTCTGCACACTTAGTAAACCCCCTGCAAGGTTCAGTCACAGGTTCTCAGAACACAATAAATCAATACCTGCTGACATCTGGTATCAAATGTGGCATTGTTTGAAAATAAGGAATACGATTATCCCCTGATCAGGGCAGCTCAGTGAACCTTTCCTTCACACTTATCCATCCTTCTCCCTGATAAATATGGTAATACAGAGATATTTTCTTCAGTATGATTATCAACTCAGACATCCCAACTCCTCCAGGAGGAAACTAGCTGAGAGCCTTCTGGGAACCTTCAATTTCATTCAAACATCTATTATATGCTGGGTGCTCTTTTCCGTGCTATCAATACTAACTTCAAAGGCAACCCTTAACCAGTTCCAACTGAGAGAATCCCCATGTCTAACACATGCAGAAAAAAAATATTTAACATGCATTTTCTATTGTGTTCTTCAATTTTTATTCTTCTATTAGCATGAAAAGAGATTGTACTACAATGTACATGATATGTTGCTTAACTTCTCAGCTTCTCAATTTCCTTATCAATAATTTAAGAATAACAGTACTTACCTTACAAGAGTATTGTGAAGATTAAATAAGTTGGTATATAAAAATTGCTGAGTACAGTACCAAGCAAATGGGCATTGTTATTATTTTTATTTTAATTATCATCATTATTCAGTTGAAAAGTACTCAGTACAACCTGTTTAAATACTTGCTCCTCTCAGGTAACAAGCTCTAAAAGACAGATAGATAGGCCTGTAATTTCCATTTTCACCATTGCTGCACAGCAATAAGAAATGGCTTGTTCCTTATTTTATTTACGATAGGATTTCAATCTATAAATACTTGGAGGCACAAACTTGGACCAACTTATTGACATATGTGGTGAAATGCATTCTAGGTTTTTTTAAAAAGGATTTGGGCTAAATTTTTGGCTCCTTAGATTTTATCTGAACAGCTTAGGTGAACTGATTTCCACATACTTTAATATAATCAAGTGATATATTATTAGCTATATTTATTTGCTTTCTACAAAAGGATTTTTGTAAATCAATTAAAGCCTTTAATTTGTGTAGTGCCTTACAACTTATAAAATATATTCTCTATATGCTTAAAATAGCATGTTCTCAACTTTTATATAACTTTTCAAGGAAATATACTTGAAAATAATGTTTAGTGTCCTGTAATGACTCTTCTAAAATACACCTCAAAGTGCAATATATAATCAAGACTGACCTATCCAATAACATTTGGGAAAATGAGACAGGAATAAAAACAGTCCTAAGAAAATAAGAGGCTATAAATAATCTCCCCAACTCAGGATGCTGCTGCAAAGTAGCTTCTTGCCACTTCCAGGTTCTAATGCCTTGATTAATTATGGAGTGATGTTTAATTATGTATTTTATTATGCACCACAAATATAAATTACATACCTGATTGTTCATAATTGTATTAAAAATATGTGTCATTTATCCTTGAATATGAAAGGCCTTTTTCAGGATGGATAAAGCTGTTTTGAGAACATAGTATGGGAAGAATTAATGGTTCCCCCACTAATCATTTATTTTATGAAAATGTGCATCCAAAGATGCCTCCCTAATTCCTTTTGCAAGGTCTGGCAGCCAAATTCTAATATGTAAAGCAGAAGATTATACAAAGAGCACTACTATCCCCCTAAAGGCATATAGCTTTTATTGAATAAATATGTTGTTCTAAGGAGATATACTGTGGCATTGTCATATACTAGAACTTGTCTTGGAAAGGTGATTACTACTAGTAAGGACAGATGACCCGTCTCTTTGGGTAGTGCTATGAACATGATTGCATGTGCCCAGAATCAGAGGCTGACAAGGAACACGATATAAAACCTCTAGATGCCATTTATTGAACGAACAACTTCTGGGAGCCCGACATTGTGTTAAAACTTGACATTATTAATATTATTATATTTTATATACTGCTATGAACACTAATCTAGTGCAAGGCACCATGTAAAAGCTTTATATTTGTCTTATTTAATCTTCATATTATTTTCCCCATTTGATAGTTGAAGAGAATAAGTCTTAGAAAAATGTCTTGCTGAAGAACATGCAGCAATGTGAAACAACTGCTAAACTCCAAAGGCCAAGTCCTTTCATTATCAATGAATGAACATTGTCATAGGTCTGAAACGCAGGACCTGTGATCTCAAGGTGGGGATTTGCCCAGGGCCAGTGAGGCACAAGTGCTGCTTCTGAACCTTTAGGTTTGATTCATTCTTTCTGGTGGCCAAGATGGTGGCCAGTGAGCAAAACTCTTGGGCCAGACATAATGAGGTGCATTCTGACTCTTTTGGTTGTGTGACCTTCTACATGTTTTGTACATGATCGACAAGTCAGTTTCTCATCTATATAGCGGTGATAACAGTACCTACTTCAGACATGCATCGAAAAGAACAAATGGGTAAATCACATGTTGAATAATTTGCTCAGAGCCCAGCATATCATAAGCCATCAATAAATGTAGTTATTGTTGTTATTTTTGCCCTCCTTCTCTAATAATTTTAATAAATCTGGGTTTCTGCAAAACTAATCAATGTCCTCCTTCTATTTCTTTCCCTTGCCAGTTTGAATCTGAAATTCTAAATGTTTAGAATGTAAAATGTCAAAAAGTTAATCCAATCCTTTCTCCATTTTATGCCCCAGTCTTGACATCTATATCCCTTCTCTCTAGATTCCTTTCTCAGTCCTCTTTATTCTGTTTTAGTCTTTCTAAGACATATGTCGGATATCAACCCCACAATAATTACTCCTAGTTAATAGCAAGAGAGAGGGGGAGAACAAAATTTTTAAAAAAGACTTAAACCTTCAATGCTGTTGAGAAAAATGTTCCCCAACCATGAAGAAATTTAATTTCACAATTTTTTGTTCAAGCCAAACCACTTTCCCCCCTTAAAGAAGAAGAGAATGGAACGGTCTTCTTTAAGAAAAGGCATTTAGAGCAGCAGCAATCAACTCCAAATAACATGAATTCAAGTGAACATTCATTAATTCAGACTAACTAGGAGCAACGGTGGCCTGAATTCCTGACAATTCTGACTTAAAGGACACACTATTTTAAATAGGAAGGCAGTATCATTTAATGATTAAGAGCAGTGGTTTGTGGGATTTAAGATCCTGCTTTGCTACTTACTGTCTATGCAATCACTTTAACTCTTAAAGCCTGAGTTTCCATATACATAAAATAAGTATAAGAATAGTTCTAACTCATACACTTTTGCTGAGGATTAAATGAGATAATGCAGGCAAAGCCTGCACACAGGGTATATGCTCAGAAAGCAATGGCTGCTATTATTAATTTTATTACTATCATCAATATCATATTTATCATTATAGTAGTTCACATAAACAGAAATAAAAAATATAACAAAACCATGTCAAATATTGATCCTTGTATTGCTTTAGGGAATGGATAAGAATACTTTTTAATTACCTGGTAATTGTTGAAATATAAATTTGAATTCAAACACTGAATAATGGCCACTGTGCATCATATCAGGCATCTTTGCAAATATTATAGCATTTAACCCCCATAAAAGCCTATCTAACAGTTGAGAAAATAGTCACAGAAAAGTGGCTTCTCCAAAATTAGACAGCTAGTAGGTGCAGAACAAGAATTTAAATGCAGTGACATAGTGCCCAACATACATTAAGAGCTCAGTGATTAGTTACTGAATGAATGATTGGATGAAGGACATGATGTGGTTTGGTGGAAACACTGAACTTAAACACTATGTTGTGAATACTTTGCTTAAAATACTTAATTCACACTCACTGACTGTGTTATCTTGAGACAGTTGTTTAATCTGAACCTCAGTTTCCCCATCTGTAAAGTAGGGATAATAATATATGTCCCACAGAAATTCATGTGACAATGAAATGAGACCAACAGAAAGTATCCAGCACTATGCCTGGTACGTAGTAAATGCCCAAGGCATGCTAGTGTCCTTTTTTCCTTTGTACCAAAGTCCATCTCTTCCCCCCAAATGGTCATAGCTTTCTCCTTACCATAGATAGGCCACCATCACCACTGCTTCTTCCATCCCCAGGGCAAACTATTTGCTTTCCAGGACAGTTTGAAAAGTCATGCTATGTATTGCTTCCTCTGAATCTAAAACCCTTCATTAGGGTGTCATATGTACATACCCCAACCTCACCCATGACCATCTTCTCTGCTCTCCTTACCTTTTCAGGTCTTATGTAGGATATAGTCTCATAGCCTTTCTTCACCTTTTCAGTTCTCAACAGGCCCCTCTGTCTTCTTCAAAAGGGTGCCAGTATTCAAAAGATCAAGACAGGCTTCTTTTCTTACCTTACCTGTCAATATATTGTTTTTCAAGTTTTTAAATAGAATTAGAATCACACCTTCTCCAGGAAGCATTCCTAGATGGAAATCATAAACTTTTCTTTTTTTTGCCCCTATATCATATGGAGATGGACTTCCTATTTTCCTAGCCCTCACTCCAATTATACACTTAGGGTATCAGCTAACCCCGATTTATACCTCTGGTTTACAGGGAATATAAAGTTCTTGCTGCCTACTAATGTGCTGACTTCAAGGCCAGACTCCACGGTCAAATTCTTTTTACCTATATCATAAGACAATGCGAGTATTTTCTTTGACTATAGCTCTAAGAGTGTATTGATTGGCCCATGCTCCAAAAGCACTTTTACAAAGAGATTGCTTATAGAACTGCCACATAGTAGTACAATTCCTTGTTAATATGTTAGACTCTTATTCATCTTCTTGTTTCCTGTGCTTTCCACAAGTCCTATCACAGAGCAAGGCCCAAAAGAAACTGAATTAAATGTCTGTTATTTTCTAGCATAGTTCTATGAATATACTGGGGTTTAAAATTATTTTAGCTGCAGTGACAAAAAAAGGAGAAAAAAGAAGATCAGCAATATGGTTCAGAACAATAACTGGGAACTATATTAAGGGCTTTACATACCTCATTTAAATCAGCCTTCATAACAATACCATGAAGGAGGTATCATTATTTTTAGATATGAGGGAATCAAGGCACAGAGACATTAAATAACATACTCAAAATTAAATAATAAACAAAAGCCTAAGATTGAAACTCCACTGGAGTCTGTGTTTTTAACCACTACACTGTACTGTCTTTCCAAGTAATTTTTGAATAAGTTATATCATGTCTCCTTATGTTGGTTGGACTTAGGTTCTAGCTTCTTAACATATTATGCCAGACTTTCCCCAATCTGCTTCCATGCTTCTGTTCTAGATTCATCTCTCAATACCCTCTGCTTATACCCTATTACCCAATCAGAATAAACACACTCAGTTTCCTAAACATCCTCTTGTCCCTTGGCTTTCCCTATTTTCTCACCTGGGAGTGCCATCTTCCTCTCCACTGCCTGTCAAAATCCTTGTTCATTATGACCCACTCATTTTCAATATTCTTCACAGACTGTTCTCTATTCCCATGCTATCATTACTTGTTCCTTCTTTGGTGTATCCATGTGCTCATGAGATGCAAGCTGTTTTGTAGTTGAAGAGGACTTGCCTACAACTTACATTAATACGTAAAACCCTTGAAGGCAAATATCCTTTCTTATTCATCTCCGTATACTCAAAATGCTTTAAACATTGTGTGGTAAATAGATACCCAAAAGTTTTCTGAATGGTAGATAAAATAAAAAGAAGAGATAAAAAGAGACAGGAGGAGCAGGGAGATATAAAAGAAGAGAGAGAATTACTTAGTTTGGTGGCTCATATAAAGTCCCTGGTGCTTAATTAACCCAAATCTGCTCTTACTTTGAAATTAAAATGTATTCAGACTTCTATATATGCTTTCAAAACACTCTTTTGCACTTCATACTATCTGTTCAATATCTATCTCTATACCTGGGAGAAATTACACTGACTAATGTAATAGTATATTATCTTCATATATACTCATGGGCTGCAACATTAAGCAAACACACCAAGTGCTTACAGAGGTACAATACATTTATTCTGGACATCATTTAGAGCATCCTAAACATACTTTCTTATATACAAAATAACCCTCAAAAAAGCCCTTCCTTCAGAAGCATAATATTTGAGAGATGCAGCTATTTTTATGCTCTTCTCTTTCCCCATTACAGACACACAGACACACAGACATCCAGAAAGAAGGATGAAGAAAAACCTCCTCCAAATTACAAATAAACTCTCTTCAAAACATCCCCCCTCAACTCCATTCCCTCCAGGCTACTGCAGTTTTGCAGGGAAGGGTCTGTGTCCCCTTTAGTGAGAGTAACACCTGAAGTGTGAGGTAATCCTATTATACTCATTGCAATGGCAGGCCTATGTCCTGAGCCTCCTGCCGACAGAAGGCTACCTCATCTCGTTCCTAATTAAGAGCACAAAATTCTTCCCAAACCACCTTCATTATTACACACAGTGTGCTTGGCTCTATCAGGCAATACTCTCACATTCTGGAAGAAATCGACTGCCTCTTTTAAATCCAAGTTCCCACCCCAGCGTTAATTATGTCAATTAAAACATTTTCCCTTCACTCAGCAGATTAAACCCATTTCACTAGAACAACAATGGGGCTACAAGAAACAGAAACCTTGGTTACAATAAATGATAATTAGAGGAACGGTGTTCAGCTTAAAAACAAACACACCAAATAGACGAAAACAGGAGAAAAAATAACGTACAACCAAAAGAAACTGCTCACATATACCCTTTTAGCAAAGTATATGCTTATTTTAAAAGATGGAACAGTGGAATAACTAAAGAGCAGCCAGGTTTGTTTCCCATTGATCAGAGTAAATCTGAATATAAGACTCTTTTGTAACAGCACCTTACATTATAAACCTACTTATATCACCAACCCTGTGATGTATCAAGTCTCTTTCCTTTCTGAACCTGGATTGACTTCTTCATTTAACATGAACAACAATAACAATAAAAGAATTTGAGTTAGGAAATTCCAAAGGTTGTTTCCTGCATTATTATTCCCTGAGGGCCACTATGTCACTTTGGACCCACACTGACCCTGGAAGGAAACGGATGGTGTGCTTTATTTCACCGAATACCCCCAGCATTATCAATGCCTAAGGAATAGATATATTATACAAGCAAAAAAATCCCAGGAGGCAAAAATCTATCACGAGGATGCTTCTAAACAATGAGGCCCATTACAGTGGGATTTCACTCACAGCTCTATTTCACTGGTTCAAGACAGTCCCTGGTAAGCCCATTATCATTTTTTATGGCAGTGGCTCTTGAAATAGGGTCCTGGAGAAGCAGCATAAGCATCTGGAAACTTGTAAGGAATGCAAATTATTGGTTCCCACCCCAGACCAGGATGATTTTGATACACACTGATGTTAAAGAATCACCACTGGGCATGAACTACTGCAATGGCTCTTTAAGACTATTATTGTAAGGCCTTTTATGTGTATACCTATTTTAGTGAATAATAAAATAATTTAAGCAAAAAAAAAAAAAAAAAAAGTCTCTTGAAGTTGCTCCTTGCCTCTCTAATCCATTCTCCATACTGTCAAGAGATTTGTTTTCCTAAAATCTGAATTGGATCATGTTAAACTGTCTATTTGTCTCTCTCTCTCTCTAATTAAAACCCTTCAGTGACACTGTGTTCCCTCTCTCATCAAACAAATTTCAAACTTCATAGGTGGCAAACCAAGCCTTTCACCATCTGGCCCCTGCCGACCTTTCCAGTCACCTCGTCCCTCTCCCCCGTGCACTCTGCTCAGGCCATGCTGAAACCCCTGCTGTTCCATGTAAAGGTCATGCTCTTTGAAGAATCTGTGCTTTGCTCAAGCTTTGGCCTCTGCTCAGAATGACCTTCACCTCACCTGCCTGGAAAACTCCTCTTCCTGTTAGGCTGTTCTCAAGCATCATCTCCTCTCTGAGGCCTCCTCTGGTTCCACCCCTTGCTCTCCACTTCCCACTCTATGCCTCCAAATCACATTGTTTCTACACAACTATTGCAAAACTTTGACGAATGAATTTGAATTGCCACGCTATATGGCAATTTTTTGCATATATATCTTTCTTTCTTATTAACTTGAACTCTTCAGAGAAGTTAGGGAGGGTACTTGGATAGATTGTGTCTATTTATATACACAAATATACTTAACCTAGACTATCTTAGGCATATACTAGGAATCTAAATTACTGTTTCCTTTGGATGAATAATAAATGAATTGACTTTTTGAGCACCTGCGGTCTATAGGTACTTTGTTAGTGCCTTATCCCTCTTATCTCTGTTTTATAGATGGAAATATTGAGCCCCCGTGAAGTTAAGTAACTTTGTCAGCTAGTAAAAGGCAAAGCCAATTCAAGTGCAGATCTTTCACACTCTAAAGATGATGCTTCCTTAACCAAAACACAATGTTTTTCCTAATAAACTCAAGATGGAGTAACTAAGCACAGTCATATCTTCTTTGATGTTTTCCAATTTTCCTTACATGCAAATTCCATAATATGAAATGAAACAAAGACCTACTTTATGACTGAGCTAACTTCATGAAGCCAAATATTAAATACATGAAGCCAAATATTTGTGGGCCTCAAATTTCTCCATGTTCAAGAAAGCTTTGCTATATAATATCTCTAATAATCAGCTATTATTATTTGATATTAGTATAATTCCTCCCAGTCATAATAATCTATGGGTATGAACTGGGCTTTTTGTGTTTGTGCTGTTTGAATAGCCTAGCTCAATTCAGGATACATTGATGATGCTCTTTAAAATTTATTCGATTGACTCATATGGCCATGGAATCAGGCCTCATTAAATATGTTTTGACTGAATAGTGGTATGAAGTTGACAAAGTCTCATTCCTCAATGAATATTTAATCGTGCTTATATTTGCCAATTAAAATTCATAAATAAGACAGTGGAAAACTATCTTTTGTCTTTATAACTAGTTACACACATTCCATTTTCACAGTTTTAGCCTCCGTTGGTGCATCTAAACTATCACAACAGTTAGATTACCACTGTCAAAGTTGTTTTACTTCAGATCCTCAAATTAATAAATGCTAAGGAAGAGTTTAATTAGCTGAAACCTAAATTGTCATTATTAATTTACTAGTTACATTACAAAACCTTGTAAAACATTTATACTGCAGTAAATGGAGTACCAGTTTCCAATGATCATGTGGCATGGCTAATTTACCACACAATTAAATATTTAATTACTAATCTTAGCAAAACTAAAGGTAATCAGCTGAAATTAAATTGCATTACTTACAACAAAATGCTTAATATCATTACTTCATACAATATAAAATCTTATCAAAGAAGTAATAGAAATTCAGGCATTTGCAATTATTCCTGAAACATTTTTGGAATAGCTTTAACAGGTAGATGTTACTATTTTTGTAAACTAATCAGTAGAATTTATGGAAAAGTCAAATGGGGGAGTTTTGAAAGATTAAGATTAAGACTATTGTCAGGTTTGATTATTAAATAGTTCTTTGATTCACTTAAGACACTAGGATATTTAAGAGTTTGATTTAAAGAATAAAATCCCAACCAACCAAATTTATCCTTTCAAAGCCTGAAATGTCCTTTTCACAAAGACTTGTTTTTTTCCTCAGTGACTGATGGAAACATATAGAATCTCTGTCTTAGTTTCCAGGCTACTATAACAAATACCACACATTGGTTGGCTGAAACAATACAAATTTTTGGCTCATGTTTCAGAGGCTAGAAGACTTGCTTCCTCCCAGGGCTGGTAGCATTCTGACTGGTCAACAATCCTTGGGTTCCTTAGCTTTTCCATCACATGGTGATGTCCTTGCCTTTTTCTTTCAGGTTCCATTGACACCTGGCTCTAGCTTCTCTCACTATTTCTGAATTTCTTCCAGGAATCCAGATTAAGATCCAACCACATTCACTTGGGCCATACTTTTACCAAAAATAGCATCTTCAAAAGATCCTATTTACAAAGAGTTCACATCCACAGGAATGCAGATTAAAACAAAGAACATGTCTAAATTTAGGATACACAACTCAAACCACCACAGTCTTCCCTCTGGACTCTTCAAAAAACATGTTCTTCAAATACACAAAATACAGTCATCCATCTAGATATTTCCAAAGCCTTAAGTCATTTTAGCAACAATTCTAAATCCAAAGTCTCATGAAAATCTATTATGGGTGGGATATGTCCTGGGGAAAAATTCCTCTCCATTTGTGGACTTGTGAAAACTAGAAAATGAGCTATCTGGTTCCAAAATGCAATAGTGGGAAAGGTGTAGGATAGACATTCCTGAGGAATTGAAAAGAAAACTGGAGTGATGGTTCCCAAGCAAATCTGAAATCCGGTAGTACAAACTCCATTAGATTTCATGTCCTAAGAGCAATTGGTGGGTTGATGCTCTGTCTTCCTGGCCTGCTGGCATTGCAGCCCCACCCCTTCTAAGTCCTTCACACTGGCCATGCTCTCTCCAAATGCTGAAAATAGTGGTCTCAGTCTGTCTTCTCTAAGCAGTGGGGTGGTGGCTGAACTCTCCCCAAACATTGAACATCAGGGTTGGAAGTCCCACCTTCTCCAAGTGCCTGGGAAGACAGCTGGTTCCCTTAAGGCACTGGAGTAGACTTCTCCTTTTCACATACATGGGAGGGTCCACTCTCTTGGCCTGAGGAGATCGTTTCTGTCTACACCTCTGCTTCCAGGGTTCTTCTATTGAGGTTATTATTCCTTCAATTCATCCCTTCTCTGTTCCTTTCAGTCCAGGAAATTCATACAAATATCACAAACTCTTGTTGGCTTTGCATGCATGTCAGGAGGTCCAAACGATCAGACAAAAGGATTTTCCACAGACTCTTGCTGGATAATTGTATTTCCAAAGCAGACATCCTCTGAAATGGCTAATTGGATCAATGTTCAGCCATACCCTTTAGTAAATAGTTGTTCAGTTAAACCCTTACATGGAACCATGTTCACAGGGGATTCACTTCCCACAAGCTCATGGAGGTCCCCCCTGATAGAGCTACTTCTGGTCCTAGTCTCAGAGCACACTATTTGGATAGGCTGAGATTGTGATGGTTGATTTCATGTGTCCACTTGGCTAGATTATGGTGTCCAGTTGTTTAATCAAGAAAACACTGGTTCCATTGTTACTGTGAGGGTGTTTTATAGATGGATTTAAGTCATTAGTCAGGTGGCATCTAAGGCTGATTACATCTACAATCAACAATGAAGATTGCCTTCAACAAAGAGAGGAGTCTCCTCATTCAATCAGCTGGAGGCCTTAAAGCAAGAACTGAGGATTTCAGCAGTCAGACAAGAGAATGTCTATTCCTACTTCAGCTAGCCAGCCTCTCCTGAGGAATTCAAAGTCACCTACATCAAGTTTCCAACTTGAGGCCTGTCCTATAGAATTTGGACTTGCCAATCCCTATGTTTGTGTGAGCCAATACACACACACACACACACACACACACACATCCTTTTGGTTCTGTTTCTCTGCAGAACCCTGACAAATAAAATCCCAAAATATCTTAAACTCATCACATTGTATTGCCATTGCTTGTTTACTGTTTTCTTTGCCCACTATATCCTTAATATCTTGAATACTGAATAGACCATGTTCACCAACACAACCCAGCTTCTTGTCATATTGTGAAGCACCTATTAAATACACAAATTTAGGGGTTGTAGATGTTATTTCTTGCAGCCATGGAAGCAGAGGTATAAAGACTAGTCTTTAAAGAAAAAAAAAATGTTTTATTTCAAAATTACATGATTTTTGCTCAACCAGTGATGGAATGTTGATCAGAAATATAAATGTAAGCCATCTTTTGCTATTTGAATGTCCTCACATATTTTGAACAGTTTCTAAGAGCACAGAAACACATGGAAGTACTGATATCCCTGAGCAATAAATAGTGATGATGGATAATGATTCCTTTCCAAAAACAGAGCTGGCACTTTAGAAGACAGAAGGTCATTATACTAATTACAGGCCCCTGCCCTATCTCCTCAGAAGATGTTCTCTTGGGTAGATATCAAGGCAGACATTCTTAGGTAGAGCTTTTCAAGTTAATGACTCAATAACTAAATGTCAGTAATTGTGGTATTTCTGATGAAACCAACGGTTTAAATCAGGGCTGCACATCAGAGTTACCATCTGAAAGTACTGCTTGGGAAAGCTCATAGTTGGTATACTTGGGCAGAGATTGGCTTGCCTATTCATGTCAGCATTGTGGAACATGTGGTTATGAAGCTGGTTAAAGTAGTCCTACCCCAAGTCAAAATCAGAGTCAGAGTATGGGATGAGAGAATTGCATAGGTATTTGTGAGGTTCCACAAAATTACATTCACCCCCTCCCCCCCAGATCTCCCTCTTTTAAATGATCTGTCCCATTTAGAAGCACTTAGATAAAGTCTATTATTCACAAATAACGTATATCACATATAACAAATAACATAAATGACATTCACAAAAACATATTATCATAAATGCTAAATCCATTCAATACTTACAACAACTCTGTGAGACAGGTACGATTATTCTCGTTTCACAGATGATAAAACTGAAGCATAGAGAGTTTTTAAGTAACTTGTTCAAAGTCCCACAGTTAGTAAGTGGCTGTGCTGGGACTTGAACTCAGAAAGCATATCAAAAGTTGTGGTCTTAAATACTTTTTTCTGCTGTCTCAATATATTTTAATAGAAGTATTACAAATAAGAAGGATTTATTTCTTTTAAGGCTTTTTTTTTTTCTAGAAAGACACTCCAAGCTGTTTCTGTGCGTTTAGAGACTGTTCAAAAGATATGAGTATATTCAAATTGCAAAAGATGGCGTGCATTTTTGTTTCTGATCAACATTATGTCTTCTACGATGTGTATTGCCTCTTTTTCCATATCACATGTGCTATCTGAGAGCATAATCAGACCAGGTGTGTTTTCTAATCCTGGAGAGCAGGGCTTCGTGAATGAGCACTATGCCAGGTGAGTTGCAATCAGGCATGATCCACAGCTCTAGAATGCTAAGATTCAGCAATAAATCACAGAAGGTCCGGGTGAGGGAGAAGAAAGAAAAGGAAACACTGGCATGTTGTACATACTACTAAGGTACAGCTAGGACTTTGCTTTAATTGTATATATGCCTTTTTTTTTTTTTTTTTTTTTTTTTTGTCCTAATCTATACATAAACTTACCCACAAAAAGATAATAGCTTGGTCATTTTTGCATCTCTCATAAATTCTAGCACTGTCATAATAGTAATAATGAATGGATGAAAGTAAGGCTTTGTGTAATACCAAGGGGCAAATACATATTTGTTGAATTGTAATTGACTTAAAAGGCCACAGATTTACTTGAATTTTATTTTCCTGGTGTCAGCCTGGATATATGGAAAATATATGACTTTGAAACTGTACAGGACATCCAGATGGGTGAATTGTAAGGAACTGGAAGGTGAAAGGCATATCTTAATTTGAAATGTATTTAAATTTGTTTTCTGAAAGGCATTGTGTTGTATAACTGCCCACAAGCACCATTTCATTATGACACCTTTCATCCCACTTTTCTCAAATACTGGAGAAATGACTGATACTAAAAGAAATTTTTACTTGGGTATCACACGAGCCATTTTCATAAAGCTCTTATAAATTTTAGAGATATGCAAAGGAAAAAGAACAACTTTAATAAAATAATGGCTCACATCTGAATTAAACATGATCTTCAAAATGTTACACTTGGGGAGTGAGAATGTTAAATGCTGAGAGAGCAAGAAGGGAAAATGTCCTATAACATCCCATACCTTTCATAAATTAAATCTAAGAACATTAAAAATGGTGATCACAATGAAAAGGACTGCATATGGAAAGAAAATGGGAAATAGAAACAGAGATTAGTGGAGATATTTGCCTCTAAAAATCTCAAAACTGTGCATCCTAGGGCAGAGGTAATAAAGATGGTTATTTCTAAGAAATAGATCCAAAGTGGCTCTATTCAATTCACAGCAGGAACATACAAAGTAGCAATTAATGCAACCACTGGTGTGGAATTGTTTTCCAAATGCCATCTTGTTGGGTATGTGTGTGTGTGTGTATGTGTGTGTGTTTACTAGAGGCAGGGCTCAGAAATTATAGATAATTCCAATGATTATTTACTGAAAATATCATCATAATTTATTAATATCACCATCCATGATTGAATACAATCAGTAATACTTTTGGTGAAATGAAAAGGAACCTAGAAGCTACTGTTTATCAGAGACTCTAGGGGTAGTGCTTGAAAGGTCTTGATATTGAACAAGGAAAATAAATGTAGGGGCATTTATCTCAATGGTGCATGGAGCCATTGAAGCTGCTTCCAGAAGAAGGATGAATTGGAAGTTGGAAGATAGGAGTTCAAATCCTAAAAGCCTGGCCACCAACAACTGAGATATTGGGGGAGAAAACAGTAAAACCTCACATTCCGTGGGGACTCACTGCTGGCTCTAGAACATGCTAGCTGTTGACTGAAAAGTCTGTGCCTCTGTCACCTCCTCTGTAAAACTGTGAATATACTATATTACCTAGCCCACTGGGTCACTATGAGGATTTATGAGTTAGAATATATCAAATCTCAGAATAGTGACTGACCCATAAAACAGACTCAGTAAGTGTTCTTAATGTTAATGTTATCATCTATAAAAGGAAGGTATTTTTTAGTTCTGAAATTCAGTGTAACCATGGCTTGGAGCTCTTCCTCTCCCTTGTTTCCAAGACCTGGAATAAAGGTGATGTGATGCCTTTACCAGCAGGGAGATGAGCACCTTGAGTCTTCAGCATGCATCACCTCCCTTCAAATGAGAAGTTAGGTCCCCTAACTGATGTTCACAAAATACCAGAGAATCAGGCTCCCTCTCCCTTAAAAATCACATGGTGTGTTTTGAGAGAGGGGAGATGTGGGAAATAGGAGGGGAGGGGAGTGGGGGAGGGGGACTTTTTATAAGTGATCTAGAATTTTTTTAAAAAAGAAAATAAAACCCCAGAACTCCCTCAGAGTCAGTGCACTGACAATTTTAACTTGTCAAAGAAGGATGTTCCCCTCTAACCAATGGCAGAGATATAATTACGCATCTCCTCACTCTGTAAAGCCAGTATAGGAGGGCAAGTCTCACCTGAAGCCCATGGAAGTAGCAGGAATCATTAATGAAGACATTAACAAAAGCTATTTTACATCCTTTCTGAAATACAGTAGAGCATTAAAATGAATGAATGGAAGGGTGGCAGGAAGAAAAGAAAGAAACATTAAGTTTTACAACATGCTACATACTTTTCATGCATTATTTAATTGAATCTTAAAAACTATGCAAGAATGATTATCACCATTTTCAATACATGAGAAAACTAGTAATTAAGGTGATGTAGCTATTTGCGCAAGGTCACCAACCAGTAAGATGTAGAGCCTTATTTGAACTCAGGTTTGTGATTTTTCCTTCTTTTGCTCTCAAACATGCCATCAAAGGATTCAAAAAATGGGTGAAGGACAGATGCAAGTAAAGAACCTAACCAAGGACCTTAGAAAAGAATTAAAGGAAAGTAGCTCTTCTGCCAGAATGGTGTTCAAACAAAAAAGTAGAAAGGAAAATACTTATTTTTCCTATTCTTTTTATACATTCCCAAGCATACACCTGTTCACCCCATCCCCTCACCCCCCCACACACACATACTTTTTCCTATCTCACAGCAAGTCAGTTTTCATCTTTCCAGAGCCAGGAAATCACCATAAAGTTAAAGTGCTTATGCCAAATAACAGAGCTAGACACTGCTAAAAAGGGAAAGGACGCCATGGATAATGGCCTATGACAGTGCTCATATCATCTACCTTGATGCAAGCCCTGGTGAAAAGAAAGAAGCCCTTGTTACAGCAGAAACTTTGTCCCACAGTCAGTTTCAAGGAACTAGGAAGTGGGTGGTGTGGAAGGCCAACTAATTTTGTTCATGAATCAGAATGACCTAGAGTAACAGATGACTGTAGATGAGAAGAATAGTATTTTTTTTTTTTTTAAGATTTTATTTATTTATTCATTTATCCCCCCCTTGCTGCTTGTGCTCGCTGGGTCAGCTAACCGCGCCGTGCGGGCGGGCTTGCCTTCACCAGGAGGCCCCAGGAACCGAACCCGGGGCCTCCCATATGGTAAACGGGAGCCCCACTGATTGAGCCACAGCCGCTTCCCAAGAGAAGAATAGTATTTGGTACATTTTATTTTACTTAATTTACAAGGATGCTGGATGAGTACTTAGCATTCATCGCTCTTGTTCTGTGGGTTAGACCACAGAATATGAAGACAAGCACAGTGGTTCTCAAAGCTGCTCACACATTCTCCTCACTCTCTACTTATTCACACACTCCCCCTGCCCCTTTTTAAACATATAATCAAATTTAATAGTGTTCCTAATACCTTCACAAGAATTAGTGATGTTGATACTGTAGATGCTGTGTGCTTATTAGAATTTACCTGCCCTTGGATAAAGAAGACTACCCAACTGGATATATATTCCTTCCAAGTGATAATACTTTAACCCTGAGCACTAGAAAACCACTCCTAAATGGAAATAATCACATATGGCCATCATGTTGGGAGGTGGGGTGGGAAGTCTCAGATTGGGAGGTTTAAGCAATAAATATTTTGTGTTCAAATATAAGCTTAATCTTGTGGCACATGGGGCAAAGCAGCTAGAAGAGATTAAGGTTTGATATGTCATTGCTGATGGATGAAGACTCTAATATTATGCTGGTTACTGTTTGTTCCTCTTCAGTGTTATTGGTATGGATAGAGAGAAAGGACGAGAACTAGAGCCTCATATTCCCTTTCTTCAAAGAGATAAGGTAATCAAGAGCTCCTGAGTGTCTCTTATCTTACTCCCACTTTCAAAGTGGTTAGGTAGGTTCTCCTTTATATTCTTCTTACTATTGGTCAGAAAAATCCCAGGAATTCTTTTGACATGAATTTTCTTAATTTTTCCTTGGGCTAGGCATTGTACTAGGTGATGGGAGCACAAAGATGAATGCAACAAAATCCTCCCCTTTAAGGGCTTAACAGTCTATAGTGAATCAGAATTAGAGCAAAAGAATATTGGAGTTGGAAGGAATCTTGATGCATATGAATAACTTATGCCCAGAAAGATTTGGAAATTTAGCCAAGGTGGCACAGGTGGTAGAGGCAGAGCCAGTTAAAATCTAGACCTACTAACACCTAATTCAGACTTTTATTCCTATACAGCTCAGAGTCAATCAGCTAACCAGGAGTTATTTGGGGCTTATTAGTAGCTTGATGTCCTGACCAAATGAATAAAATCTATAATGATTTAAAATTTTAATTAAAGATTAAATTATTTAATTGGAAAGATAAGTCTACCACCAAATAAAATTATTAGGAATAATTTACAACTACATAGTAAGTATGTGGCATTTTCAAATGCTGAATTGTATGGTACAAATGCCAAATGAGATGACTTCTCAACTAATATCATATATATATTTATTACACATAGGAATAAGATATGTAATTATCTGATTATCAAATCTGTCTCTGCAATGATCACCTGGTTGAGCAAATCTTGCTGGGTGGGGGAGTTTCCCCTTCCATCTTCATCACTCAGAGTAAGATGGTGATACCAGATAGAGGAAGACCATTCTAAAGGTCTTTTAAAGGGAAAAAAACAAAAATTTATTTTACAATTAAATTTCTGTAAACTGGATTGAAGTTAGGCTATCTGTATATTTGGTTTTTGAAGGACCTTTCCCCTCAATGAGAAATCTAGTCTTGTTTCTAACCACAGAGTGACTCAACATAGATGAACCTCAGCCAGATGAGAAGGTGACTGCTGTGTTAGTCTATCCTTTCCTTCCCCTAAGTACAGGCACATCCAACCAAACAAAAGTTTAAAGAAGCTCACATGGTATGCGTGGTTAGGGACACAGGTTCTAGATTCAAACAGAGCTGGCCCTGAGAATCCCACGTCCACCACTTATGATCTTGGGCAATTCCCTTAGCATCTTATACCTCAGATTCACCATCTATACAATGGAGCTACAAATAGGGCTACCTCATAAGGTTGTAGTGAGGAGTAAATGAGATGATATGTGTAAATTTTATGGTCTACTACTGGAGTAAACTGCTCAATAGTCATTGGTATTACTAATAAAAAGGTTACTATGGATTTGGGGTCTGATATCTTGCTCCCCAGCTCACTCTCCCCCTCCTTCATTTTTGCCATTTCTCCTTTCCCTCTGTCTTCTTTCCCTGCCATGAAAACAGCTATGCCTTTTGCTCTACCATGGTGGGCAGCAGTGGTGGGACCTCAGCACAGGTGCTCCTGTCCATTTTGTTGCTTGATCCACCTGCCAAGTAACAGGGGAGAACTGCAAGACAGCATTCAGCATGGACAAACACCTGTCCTCTCTGTCACTGCAGCTAGACAGACACTGGTGCTGAGTCATGTTGCTGTTCATGACCGATGAGCTCTCAGAGACCCAGAAGGCTCTAAGAAAGGGACCCGAGAGGACAATTTGTCTCCAGGTCAGGCTACTTCTCAAGATTCCTTGAAACAAAAATAGACACAGGAAGATTCTGTCACTCACTGAGGATGTCTTCAACATCAGAACATTTCATCTTATACTTAAGCTAAATTTCAGATTCCACAGTACATTCATTCTTTCCAATTTATCTTTCATAGAGATAAATGAAGCTGTTGTCTAACTCATTCTAAGCATACTTCTTAATTATATAGACACATGGAGGGAGTATAATTTACTGACCAAGAGCTTAAGCTCTAGAGTTAGACATGGTGTCTAATCCTAGCCACCTACTGATGATGTATTTTCTCTCTACAAACTAATAATAATAGTGATGACCTCACTGGGTCCCTGTAAGGATAAAATGCTTAGCATAGTTCTTCATTCATAGAAAGAATTTGATCAATGTTAGCCATTAAGATGGCGGTGGTGTTTGTTTAGACTTATGTAAATATATAGTGAGAGACTGGGAGACTTCTTAAGCTTACTCTTCTGCACTCTAAATGGCAGCAGTTTGATCATGGCTTTTATTCTGTTTCTTCTATAACCTTCATTTTTATTTTCCCTCCACTCACTCACCTTCCTAAATACATAATAGGATGCATAATGCCATTTGAGTCCAATCAGTGTAGGACAAAATGGATGCTACATCTTAGGATTATCTGTTATATTTCCCTATGCAAATATTACAATGCTTTGCAAAGAAATAAAAATAATTTGATAGCAAGTGTAACATTTTAAGTACTTTATATTAACTCATTTTATCCTCAAAATAAATCCATTCACTCTTTCAGGACATCCCACACTTCATTGATTTTTAAAATGCACATTTTTTCACATTTTAACATCTTTGAAATCAGGATGCATCTTGCAACTGCTGATGTGCTACAACTCAATCAGCAATCTTTTTCCTTAGTTATACACATAATAATGGTGCATCTTACAATTGATAACCACCTAGAACCAATGAAATAGAATAAGAGAGACAATCATATACCATGCATTTTGCTAGGCCCTAGAGATAAAATGGTGAACTAGAACGAACAGTCTTTATTTTCGGAGAATCCACAGTCTAACAAGAAATACAGAGAAATGAACATGATGACAACCAATGTAAGAGCTGCTCTATGAGCCTATGTAAGACCCTCTTGGGCTTGTCGGGGACAGGAAAGGCTTCCTAATGATGGTGATGTCACCTAAGAGTGGAGCAGAATCAGTGAGGGGTAAGGTTATGCTGTGGACCGTTAGTCAGAGGAAATAGGTTAAGCAAAGACCTAGAAGCTAGAGAGAGCAGTGATTTGAAAGTCATTCAGTATGCTGGATTTGGAGTGGCAATGAAGAAGAAGCAAGGAATGATGATAGAGAAGAAAGCAAAGACCATATCATGATCAGTCTTGTAGACTATGTTAGGGGTTTGGGACTTTGCCCTGAGGACAATGGGGATCTACTAAAGCACAGATGTACTTTCACCTGACAGATGAGAAAACTGAGGCCAGAGAAATCACATGATTGGCTCCAGGCTAGATAGCCCAGTGTCCTTTACACTCTCTCAGGATCTCCCGGGATATTATTCTCTCTCCCTGGCCATACAGCCAGCAAATGTATTACTAGGTTATCATTCATTTTAGTTTATATTGAATTAATGTGCTTGGTTTAGATAGGGAGGAGGGTAGAACCAGTGAGTTGATTTGTAAAGAATTCTCTAAGGTGAATATAGCCTCACATCAGGATATTTGGGCTTGGTTCCATCACTGGGGGGGTTATACAGCACTGCCAAGCTCATCCACAGTTGTGCCTATTAAATGATGAATATTGATGCCAGTCTTTTCTCAACACTCCATGCATCCACTTTTTCCTACTGTATGATTAAAAGATAAATAAGTAAATGTAAAAAAATAAAACAAAAATAAATTGACACAAGAAATAGCTGATGGCTGAGTGATGGCCCCAAGCATTTCAATACTCTGACATATTACGTCACCAAGAATTACATTTCAATTCATCTTAAAGCTAACTAAATTAAGAAATTTAAGTTGAAATGTGACAAGCATAAAAGTAAGACACTACCTTCCGAATTAATTACACAGAGTAAAAAAAAAAAAAAAAAGAAGAAGAAGAAGAAGAAGAAGAAGAAGAAGAAGGAATCATTTGAATTGGAGGTATTCTATTCCAGCCAGGCAGTCTTGATTTCAGATTCTCACTTTTTAAATAATTTAGTTCACAGAATTTTTTGGTACGCACAAACTGTCTTCTTAATGAAAGAATAACAAAGGGTTTTTTGCTTTTTTTTTTTTTTTTAAGAAAAGCAATGTGAATCACCTAACATCTTTGACTCACTCTAAAAAGAGAGCATGTCCGCAATTGCCAAGCCTTTAGGTCCTTTCTAATGAAAGACATCTTTGGTTTCTATAGGAATAAGCAATGAGTACAAATGACAATTTTAAGTTTTGGTAATATGACAATCACTAGCTATTTAAAGGCAATAGTAGGTGCCAAGATGATGGCTTGCTACACTTATTTAACTGGAGAAGACTAAGAGGGCAGAATCTTTAATAATTGGACAGACACGTGTCTACTCAAGATGGTTTAGGTGTAGTCTTATCTGAAAAAAAGAGGGTTGGGTTACATGATCACTAGCTTTGATTCTGTAAACCTTATGACTTTAGTATTCTAATATCAGAAAAGACAGGGTTAGGGGAGCTGGGAGAATGATAGGTTGGTGAAAAGAGAGTGTTAGGGTCTCAAAGCATCTGTCTTGGAATAGCTGGGGTAGACTCAGGTTCAAATCCCAGAACTGCTGTTTTGTACAACTCCCAAGACCTTACGCTAACTACTCTCCTCTCTGTGACTCAAGTCTCTCAATGGTTTGATTGGAAAAAACAATTTCTACCTTATGGACTTGCTTTGAGGACTTAATGAATCCCTATATATAAAGCAGCTGATGAATGGGGCTCTCATCAATATTATTTTTGTTGTGATTATTCTGATTGACATTCCATGAAGCTATTGCATATTATGGGCATTGGATGAAGGAAAACAGGCCAGGTAACCAGGAATAAGGTATATTGCATGTTTAGGAATGACATTTAGGCTTGCTCATTCCTAGTTAGCTTTTCAATTAACCCCCAGCCTTGAGGAAAATACTTCCCAATACATACCTGAATGCTAAAATAAGACTAATAGGCTATGCTGGGTGCAGGTTGTTTAATTAGAGGAAGAAAAAATAAACTAGACTACCCGATTTATTTTGGCAAAATGAAGCCAAAATTTACAGAGGATATTAAAGCAAAATCACAATCACTGTCCATAATACAGATTTATCTCCTAAATGCTAAAATATGCTCTGAATCTACCAACAGTTTTTTCATATTTAATATACTGGTAATTTTCTAAATTAAACTCAATAATGATCTTATTTTATATATCTTATTTTATATTTTATACATATTCCTCCATTTCATAATAAAGCATGGCAACATATTAGCAACACTTTATTACACTCACTATGTTTACAACTACATGATATTTGATTTTATAGGACTACTTTGTAAGAATTAATTCAGCTTGCAGTATTATTTGTTAACTGCCTTCTCAAAGTATATTACTGAAATCATTAGATAATACCTGAATTTGTATAGTTGGCTTAAATAAGCCACGTGATGAAATTAGGTACACGGAATAAATAAACTATTTCCATTCAACAAACATCAATTGAGTGCCTACATTGTTCAAGGCAGTACACCTTTTAATTTATTCCAGGAACTCTGTGAATACAAATTCCATGAAAACAAGAGATGCTATTTTCATATTGGTTATCATCACCCAGTGTTCAAAATTAACTCCTCGTAGCTTCTTGGCTAGCAGAAGGGCATCAGAGTTAATTTTTCCTTTGGTTTTTCTCACTCAGAGAGCAAAACTTCAGTTCTCCAATGTTTATTTCCTTGTATCTTACTCTCTCAGTGAGATAAAGAATTGAAAACCATTTTCCCCAAATTTGGTTTCTTCTTACTTGTGCTAAGCAAGCCGTTACTGAAATGAAGAAAAAATATTGGAGGCCCCTTACTAGTTTCTTCCTACACTCAAAAAGCAGAAGCCTGGGTCACTTTGTTAGATTTGCATCCTTTTGGTTTTTATATACTGAATTTCATATAGCTGTTGTTCGCCACATTAGAGACCAAGTCTGATGTAAGTGGCACTGGGAGATTCAACTTTTCTTTGCATACTAATTTGGTAAAAGGCTTTCAGAGCCATTTGTGGTGCCTGACAGTCTTGTCATCTATACAACCTATAATTTTCATAGCAAGAAGGCTCTTTTTCAAAACATTTGGCTCCAATAAAAGACTTACTTACAAGTCTCTGTCCTTACGAATTACTTGAGAAGCAAAAGACTGTTTTATATAATATATATTACATATATTTTTATTTATTCCCAGTACATGGCCATTAAGTTTTCAATCTATGTGTCATATATAGAGTGCAGAAGGGACCAAACCTACCCCAACCCACATCCCCTCCCCACCCCCTACTAAAGCGACATTAAACAACCAGTCAGTCATGGTTCTAGAATCCTTAGATCTGGACATTCTAAAAGGCTATGACCTTAAAACCAGAAGTCCAGGGATATTTTCTCTTCCCACCCTACAGTGATACCTAGGTTTATCACTGGATTCTTCTTCATTTTATCATCATTCCCATCCTGAAAGAATGAATAGCAATTTAAAGTGAAGGAACCTCTTGGTCGAGAGGAAGGTCTATACCAGAGGCCAGGAGAGCCATCTGTGGGCCAACCACACAAGTGATTTAAGGCAGAAAGGAGACTGGGCCAAAGATAGCATCTTCAGAGTAATATGAAAAATTTGTTTCACAAGATTCTGCTACCTTTGGAAGTTTCCCCATTGTCCCTCATATTGTATACCAATTCCCTAACTATGACAGTTTGGCCAGTGCCTCAGGAAAGTCATCATCTTCTGTTATCCCCAAACTTGTAATACATCCTAGGACTTCCAGGCCACTTTAATTTCACAGAGAAATATAACTAATGAGTGAAGTCCATCTAGAGATTCTCTGGAAACACCTAGTCACACAGAATAAAAGAAATGCAAAACCATTCTCTAAATACCCATGACTACCTGATTATAAATATAATTCTTATTCATTGTAAGCACTTTTGAAATTATGATTTATTGATTTGAAAAGATGCCAAGCACTCCTTTAGAGTCTGGTCAATGTTCCTGAGCTCTTAGGACATCCACTAGGACACATGCAAATCGTGCTCCCAGGATACAAATACTGGAGAAAGTGGCTCTTTCAGAACCAAAAACCATAGTAATAAAAATAATGCAGTAGAGCAACAAGTTTACTAGAGAGCTCCCTGAACAAGCAAAAATTACAGCTGCTTGATTGCTTTCATCCTATGTCATTTAAAATAATATTCATTCTCTGTTGAAGATTTCACCAAATATTTTGAATAGCCAATGATCCTGCTTAACCCCAAACACTCCCCTCCCAAGCGAGCTAGGCTCCAAGAGTTACCCCTTCTCTAAGTGGTATGGATCACATTCACAGTGAGAGGAAGGTTTTCATCTCAAGCTAATAAAGCCTGCGTCTGTACTCGGACCAGCAATTCAGTTGGCAAATTGCAAATGTAATCTTCATCCCCACTCATTCCATACCTTCTCTGATTTCGCCTTCCTGGCATTGTGCACGAACCTGCGACCCAGCTTCTTGGCATACCAGATAGAGGCAAACATAGCGATGCCAGTGGAAGGAATTCACAATAAAGCTCCTGCACAATCAACTTCCCACCTCGGCTCAGAGACAAACGGAATCAGGCTGAAGCTGTCACTTGCAGGCTGTTGCTTTCTCAGTTCCTCTCATGCTGGTTAGTGGAGGGAGAGGGTGAGAGGAGGGAGGGGGGTGGGGAGAAAAGGCAGTCCTGTTTGGCCAGTCCGCAGGTATATTTACATCCTGCCAGCAGGAGGTCCGGGTGAGGCGGGCGCTTCCTTCGCAGCCAGCTCATACACATCCAGTCGACTAAGTGTCTGTCTGCAGTTCTTTGGCACCGTCACCGCCAAACTCCATGGGTATCAGGAGGAAGAGAAGCCGCAGTCAACTGGTCCGGGAGGCGGCACACCTCGCGCTCTAGGCTCCCGCAGTTTCACTCCTAGCTTGGTTTCCCTCTGTCTTGAGAGTACGTGCTGGCGGCAGTGGCCGCTTAAAGACAGAGCCTCACACTGCCTCGCAGGTAAATCAGCCAATACCGGAGCTGCCAGGCTCCAGGGAGAGGCAGAGCCACCACAGCTCTGGCCCTGTGGGCACAAACAGGTGTTCCTGGAACTCAAGTCCCGCTCGGGTCCTCCGAGATGACTAACGGGGCTGTCAGGATTGCTGGGAAGCTAAGCATCCTTCCCTTGTCCCCTCCTCAACTCCACTTAGAAAATCACATCTCTGCCCACCAGTCAGCCTTATCCACAGCTCGCTAGAGAAACACTTTATATCTTTGGAGAGTGGCCTGGGGCAAAAGGCAAAGTGAGCACGAAGAAATGTCCTCCCAGAAGCCTGTGTGAACATGGTCTTTAGTTTTTGGACTCATGGGTCTATCTCTAAAGCTACTAGGATGTCTTTTATAAGCACAGCTTTTCATAATGGAGATCGGAGGAGGGAGACGGGCTTACATCTACCTTTAAACTCAAACAGAGCAATGTACTCTCTCTCTCTTTTCCTTTTTTAACCCCAGGGTTTTCTTACAGTGATATCCAGTGTTAAATGAATGACTGTAATATCACCTTTGGGAAGGTAGATTTATGGCAGCTCTTAAACCATGCTTCTTTGAAGAATTTTCACTTTTGATTCCACCACTAGGTGCTTCCAACTTCAATTATCTTATTAAGGTTTAGACTATCACGCAAGGCACTTTTAAGGTAAAATCAATTTTAAGAGACAAGTGTTTCCTTCAATGAAAGATAATGTTTAACCCCTTTACCAATTCTCCAAAGGAATAAAAAATAAACTGTTCCTGTTGGTAAGGAAAACCTGCCTTCCAGTGACACACAAAAAAGACCCAATCCAATAAATGTTTCACACCTAGTCTGATAGAACTGCCCCATGAGCACCTCTGGGCCAAAGAACGTCATTAATACTTGCAGATACACTTGGAAAAGAGTTCTTTCCTCTCAACATAAGTTGCTTGATGTCAACCCCAAAGAGCTCTGGGTCTGAAGTCAATGGAAACCTGGATTCTAAAGTATATTGGAGTTCCTTGTAGGCTATTGGATGTAGAACAAGGCAGTATAGGATAGGACATTGGTAGTCAGAAACCACGTCCATGTTATTCACTGAGATAACTCCTGTGTCTAGAACAGTGCTTAGCACAAACCATTCAATATATGATTGTTGAATGAATGAATGACTTGGGTTCTAACCCTAGCTTTGCTTCTAATTTTTGTTGCTCGTTCCCTATGGGCCTGATTTACCTCATCTATAAATTAATATGGTCAGGTGATTTTTAAGGTCCCTTCCTGTCCTATGAGCCCATAATCCTGATCATGGGTCTTCACGGGAGTATATGTATTGAACAGAAAACTCTAGTGTTTAAAAGAGGTGCTGACCTGTGGTGAAATCACAGTGTTCTGAAAAAACAAACTGGCACCCGTGGGGCAGCCCAGAAACTTCTACCTTCTTTGATGTGTCTAGCTGCCACCCAGGGTTTCATTTTGCCATTAGCTGTTTCTTTTGCTCTGTGCTCTTTCTTCCTACGAGCTCTACTTTCCTTCAATTTCCTTTTGACACTCTTAGACAAACCCTGTGCAAAGTTCTCTACATCACACCCTGTGCTCTTTGGAGGAGAAGTGCCATAGAACCCAACAAATAAATAAATGTTAACTCCTGCTTAGTTTCAAAAACTCTGATGGAACAGCCAGATTATAAAACAATTTTTGCACTCTCTTCATAAGTTTTCCTAAGTCCCTAAAACTGGGGGTTAGAGACGTCTTTGATATTTGATCATTTTGCTCATTTGTTTTGCTTTTGTGCTGAACCTTTAATGACCTTTTTTTTTCCACGCACACCTGACCCCAAGGCTTTATACACTTTTGCAAGATGGAATTCTTTAGAAAATAAATTGGGCCTACCAGCTAACATTTATTTTTTTTTTTAAGGTTCTTTAAATAAGCAATTGAGTTGAAGCTAGAACAGGCAGTGTGTGGGAGGACATTTGTAATCAGAATCCATTATATGCCCAATGCTTAGCACAATGTATGGATTCGATGTATATTTGTCAAGTGCATCTATGACAAAGTAGGAGAATCCACAAGCTGAGGAAGGCTGGAAAAGCCAATAGCAACATATACATGCATTTTCCGTTGTAAAAGTTTGAAAGGTGGGTGTCATGTCAATGGAATGAAGTCATTGCCATATTTATACAGCCGACTTCCCTAGGTTCTCTGTGGGCAGCTATGTCTACTACAAAGAGGGTGGCAGCTGCCCACAGAAAATCCTAATTGTCTCTAACCATTGCTTTGTTGATTGAGATAAATAACTTCTGCTGCTCTGCCATGTAGGGAAAACAAATTTTTCAGATACTTTCCATCTGTATATCATCAGTACCTGGACAGACCTTTTCCATTATAATTTTGTTTTTAATACAGAAGCCTACCAGTGCAGCTGAGTTTGAGATGCAACATTAATCCTTTTAAGCAGCTTTGGGGCTTATGCCTCAAAACACATACTGTGTGGACCTCCTCTGAATTCTCAAGGTAAATTCAATCAAGCAATTAAATATTATGCAATTACATTTTCTGCCAAGCACATGAATGATTTTCTTTTAAAAATCACTTAAATTACTATAGACAATTATTTTTTTTAAAAAAGTCAATCTTATCTAAAAGGCTCAGTGTTTAATACAGAACAAAGAAAAATTATATATGAGGCATAAGCAAGATCATGTAAAAAATCAATAAATATACAAGGTTTTTGTTTGATGTATTTGGATATTTGATATGCTTTTGGCTAACATTTGATATCAGTCTGTTATTAAACAGCAGCTATCGAATTTATGACTAAAAGAGAATAAAAATAATATTTAATTTCAGTTTACAAGAACAAGCAGTCAATACTTGTCACCTCTCTAGAGGGTAGTGGAAAGGGAAAGATAAAAATCATTAAATAATGGTATATATATTGTGTTTTATTGAGTCTTCTACACTGAGAACATATTCATGTATTGTTTATGAGATTAAAAAGGTAAGAAATATTTTCCACAAAAAAACTATTGTTTACTACACATTAAACACTGGGGACCCCAAAATGAACAAAATGCAATCCCTCTTTTCAAAGAGTCCTATATATTTAGAGACACAGATGTGTAAAGAAATACATTTCAATACAGATTAGTATTACAACAGATGTATGAAAAATAACGTGGGAGCTCAGAAAGCAAATTACTAACTATTCTTGGGTTTCTACATAAGTCCAATAATAAATGCAAGTGGGGAAAAGTACAATAATTACTGTCCATGTATACAAAAAAGTAAAAGTAAAGAAATAGCTAAATTTTCCTGTATGCTTTATCTCTATGGACAACAGGAAAAAATGTTCCTTATGAATATATATATGTTTATCATAGTCAATGTGTACAACCTGGCCCAGTTGCAGACAGATATATCTGTGCCCCAAAGAGACAATCAGAAATGGACAAATGTAAAAAGGTATTTTGAGTCATCCACCCAAAATAAGCCAAATGACTCTGATTATACATGAGCTGAATCTGACTCTTTTTCTCTATGCTCAAAATCATTAAAACTAATTCTTCAAAGTTTGAATGTCTTATATGTACTTCCTTTTAAGTATTTTTCATGCATATATTAAGTACCCAGAAATGTACAGAAAGTAACACTCACCAATATACTTATCACCCAGATTTTATAGATATTAAAAATTTTGCCATATTTGAGATTAATTTTTTAAGAAATAAACTTCATAATATGGTCAAAATCTCCCCAACTGACCCCAGCTCACATTCATCTCAAAAGAATTCTCAAAAACATTCTTGTAACTGTTTCCTCATGAACATACAACTTTCTGTAGACTAGATAACCTCAAATTGGACTGGATACCTCAAATTGTAATTGGCGGATCATAGAGATGTGTCCATCTTAGATTCATTGTATTACAAATTGCTCTCCAATTTACACTATTCATAATTTATAGAAGCCCTCATTCTAGATGGCATTTGGTAAAATCAAATTTATTAGTTTTCCCCAAACATAATGCAGAATGTTATTTCCTTGTAACATTGATGAACATTTTCCTGATTACTGATGGGACTTAACATCTTTTCATATGTTTATTGGCCATTTGAACTTCCTTTTCTTCATAGCTTTTGCCCATTTTTAAATTGGGCTATATTTTTCTTATTGATTTTTAGAAGTACTTCATGTATTCTGGACACCAATCTTTTATTTATTTACATGCTTTGAAAATATCTGCTCCCAGACACTGACTTGTCTTTTAAGTTCTCTCATGTTTTATCTTACAGTGCTTGTAAAAATTTAAATGTACTCAAATTTATCATTGTTTACCTTTTAGTTTATATACTTTTGTATCTTATGGTATATTTCACTACCCAACGATCATAAATATATTTTCTTCTTATCAGTTTCAGTGTTTTGCTTTCCATAAATTAGTTTTCCAGTGTCTTTTTAAAAAAATTTATGGTGTGAGGGAGAAGTTTAATTTTTCTCCATATTTATGACCAGTTGTCCCAGAATTATTTATTTAGTTATTTTTTGTTGTTGTTACATAAGAAAGCTATTCCTTTTCCTTATTGACTTATAATGCCACCTAAGTCACATGTCTAGATCATATGTGTGTGTGTTTAATTTGGGGCTCTTGTTTTGATTATTGTTATTTTTTTTTACCTGGGTCAATACCACATTATCTTAATTGTTATGCTTTATAAAAATCTTAACATATGAAGGGCTCATATTCATAAAATTTTATAACTGAACACTTCACTTTAATACTATCCCCAACATTCGGTTATTATTTTTACAGCATTTTAGTTCTATCTTGTTAATCCCCATCAAAATCAGTCATTATATTATTTAGTAATTATTATTATTATCCCTATTATTATTTTACAATAAAAGTTAATTTAAAGTTATTCCCACAGATTACCAGTTTGTTTTCTCATCCTTATTTTTAACATCCCACCCTTTCTTTCTGGATTAAATTTCCTTCTTACTGACGTACATTTTTTAATAATTCTTTCTGCAAAAGTCTGTGATGGTTAAATATGTTCAAGCTTTTTATCTTTTTCCTGAGAAGGCATATATTCACCTTATACTTTGAATGATAGCATATTAAAATAGAGGTTTATAGATAGACCAGGATTTTCTCTCAACACTTTGAAGATATTATTTCACTATCTTCTGTTATCTATTTTCTATGATGAGATGTCTGCTGTCAATCTAATTACTCTGTTGTAAGATATGCATCTTTTTCTATGGTTTGTTTTAAGTTTTTTTCATTGTCTTTGTTGAACTGCAGTTTTATGACAACCTTTCATTCTTCCTCTCTCTCTCTCTTTCTCTCTTCCTCCTGCTTGGGACTCACTATGATTCTTTAATCTTATTAATTATTTAAACTCTCTCAGTCATTATCTCTATTCATATATGCCTTTTTGCTCATTATCTCTATCTTCTCCTTCTAAAATCCTGTTATAGTTGTCCTGGACCATTTCATTCTACCCACCCTATTACTTCATTCATCTTCTATATTCCCTCTCCTTCTTCTCTGTACTGCTTTTAGGATTATATCTTCAGATCTGTATTCTAATAAAAATCTTTATTTTAAGAATTTAGTTATTATTTCATCTGTTCACAGAATGTTTACATTTAATGAATTGTTATAATTTTTAAAAATTTTTTAGAGATTCTATATTTCTTTTTAAATCCACCAAGTCTACACCATGGTGTTCCATTCTTTTACTATAATTTCATGCCTTCCTCTGTCATGTTAATAAATTAAAACATTGCATTTCATTCTCTAGATGAAACTCTAATTACCTAATTTTCTTGGTGGCATAATCTTGCTGATTATACTCATGATGGATGGTTTCTACAAAATTGTTAATCTGTTTTTCTCTTTAGCAAGACTGTACATTGGGGTGGGGGGCAGTGCCAGAGAACTTCAGCTGTGCAAGTGTTACTACAGAATAGTTTTACACGTCCTTCTGCTAGCTGCCCAGATATTTCACTATCCAAGAGCAGTTTCATGTTAAATTTTAGGCCTGGGGATATTCTCCCCACAAAAGGGGTTAAAATCACTTTTATTCCCCCACACATAGTAGAAACACACTTCCTTGTTACTTTCTTAGGCTGATGAATTAAGTTTTTTAGAAGTCCTTTCATTAAAGGAGAAATCTTCTAAGCTTTCTCTCTGATGCAGAGATCTCAGTTTCATTTCTCTTCCTTTAGTGATCCTAAAGTCAAGTTTCTTTCCCTGCATGGACATCAAAATCCCACAATCTCATCCCAACAGCTTTTATTGAGTCCCATATTCTCTTTATTTTTACCAATACAAGCAAGTCAAAGTGGCATGCCACTAAATTAACCAAAAAACAAACCATAGAGCTGAGCAGGTGTTGCTTAAAGGTTGAGTGCCTGCTTCACATGTACGAGGTTCCAGGTTCAATCCCTGTTACCTCCTAAAAATAAACAAATAAAAGCAAACTATGGAGAGTTTAACTGGCCTGCATATAAGATTTTAGTGTTAAGAAGCATGTGGGAAAATTTTGTTTTTTTTAATTTATTGTGAAATGTTCCATGGAAGCAATTCTGAGAAGTCAAATGATTAAAATGCCATTCAAAAGGCACTATAATCATTAATTGCCTAATTTAACAGTCAGATAGACCATCATCACCATATTTGTGACCTTGAACGAGTTCTGCAAATTCCCTATAAAAGGGGGTAATAATGGAAACCATGCAATTAGGTTGAAAATAAGGATCAAATGAGATAATACATGTAAACTATTTAGAGTAGTTGCTGACATGCAATATGGGTGAAAAAAAAAAAATGGGGAGCAGATGTGTTCAAGCAGTTGAGTGCCTGCTTCCCACATGGGAGGTCCCGGGTTCGGTTCCCAGTGCCTCCTAAAAACAAAAGAACAAATAACAAGCAAACAAACAGAAAAACCAACTCAAGGTAGCTGATGTGGCTCAGTGGTTAAGTGCCAGCTTCCCACTTATGAGATCCCGGGTTCAATCCCCAGCCCCAATACCTTAAAAAAAATACATACATACATACATACATACATACATACATACATACATACATACAGCTTTTTATTTTTATTCATCCTCTAATTTTCAAGGAAAACAGAAACCACAATAGCCCAAACAGAAAACAGTCTTGCTATTACACAGAAGGAAAAAGGATTTTTTTTTTCTAGTTTTTTTTTTTTTTTTTTCCACTGGGAGGTCCTGGGGATTGAACCTGGGTCTCTTCATATGGGAGATGGACACCCAATCATTTGAGCCACAGCCATCCCCAGAAGGATTTTTAAACTCCCTTATATTTTTATTTAACTACCCCTGCTTTTAGGAAAGTCCACCGTCTTTCTTCTTAAGCCCTTTCCTCCTTTTTTTAACTTTATTTTTAAAGAAACTTCCCTCCTTTTTAATGCCTTTTTATGTCAAATCAGTTTCCAATCTCTTGTAAAAAATCTTTCATAAATTTAGAGGTTTTCAGTATTCTAAGTGTTTATCCTCTGGGCCAAATAAATATTTTTCTTTAGCTGTCCGATAGTTTTTTTGCATCTTCTTAGTCTCTCTTAATGTTCCAGATCTTTCACAAAAAGAAAAAACTCCAATGAATCCTGAACTTGTATACTAATTCTGAAACAACATGCTGTGATTTGCCCACATTTTTAAAATTAAGTTTTACTCAACTGAGGATATAGACAGATATGGCGATGGCTATCAAAAGAAAGGTAGGGCAAAGTGGGTGAACGTGAGGTGCAAAGTAGAACAACAAGTCAGCAGCCAAAAAGAATGGATATCTAATTGAACATCCAAGAATTTTGATTAATGAGTACAAAAGGCAATGTGGTAAACAGGGCAATAGATAGCTTTTGTAAAACAGCTACATAGTGCTGAAGGATGAGTAGCTGAATAATTTTATAACTGAGAATTATAATTCAGTCTCTTAAAATTTATATGCCTTCCCAAAGCATGTCACTCATAAAGACATTTAAATACCACTGATCTAACCCAAGCCCTTTGGAATGTGAACTTTCCTAGGCATTTTCTAACTTAACTTTCTAACTTCCTAAGTTTACTACCTTAATTCAATTAGGCAGTCTAGGATCCTCACTGACTCAACAATGGATTTATCCCATCTATGAAGTTGCGGCAGTAGTTTAGGAGGTAATACTCTTGGTTTTCTACCAGTTTTCTTACTTCTGGGCTATACATGATGATGCTAGATTACATCATTTATCTCTAAAGTCCCCCTAAATTTAAATAATCTATTAGCTCATATATTTATGACCCAAGAATTGACCTGTAAGAAAGTGATTTTTTTTTTCCAGTGGCAATTTTTAATGAAGTTGTAGCCTTTCTGTGTCATCCATTTGGGTCTTCATAAAATTATTTTCTGCTCTCCTGACATACTCTATGCACTTGTATCTTGCTGTTTTTTCTGCCTGCGGTCCTACCCCTTTCACCTCACTTCCTGCTCATTGCCATTTTCCATTTGACAAATCCTTACATATGTTTTGAGATTGGGCTTAAGAATTCTCTATGAAATCTTTCCTGAATCCTCCAAATAGAGCCAATCATTCCTGTCTATGTCCCCTATATATTTGTACATAACTCAGATTTAGCTCTTATTACATTTATTTGTGATTACCTTGAACTTACATGTTTTCCCCTAAACAACTGAAAATTTCAAGAAAAAAGTACCATGCTGTATTTATTTTTTGTATTCTTAGTGATTTATATAGGTCTTTGCATAAAATAGGTATTCAATAAATATTTTCTGAATAAATTAATAGCTATTTGCTGAATGAGTGAACAACTGAATAAGCATATTACTTGAACAAATGTTCTTCATAGTGCTGGGAGAAAAGAAAAGAAGGCACTGTATAGACATATTATTATCCTCTTTGTTTATATTTTTACATCATATTCATCTGTATACTACATGAGATAAATCAAAGTCAATGTAAGAAGGATCCAAATTGCTTCCAAAAATACTGTTTTAAAGCTAAATTCATAAGACTTGTTGATTCATGACCTATTAGCTGTAACCACGTCTACATTTTGTAATTCCAACCCCTCTGTAGGTATAGGAAATCTTTTGCAAAATTTAATAAATAAAACCAACTCATAAGTAAAAAATAACCCCCTCTTTGTTTTCTTAAAAATGAGACACATTAATGAAAAAATACCCCCAAACATACAAACCATTCCATTTTCCATTCTGTCACCTACACACAACAGAAATAGCAGCTGCTGAAATTTCCAGTGCAAATGTCAATTGCAGATAACCTTACTGAAAATATTCCCATCAAATTGCAACCTCTCTCCAGCTAAAAGAATATATACAGTTAAAAAAAAAAAAGAAGATACAATAGCATCATCATGTTGCATGGCTGAGTACAGAGAAAAGAAAACGATAATGACTTGCTAGGTGCCTCCTATATTAAGCTTCTTTATATGATGTTAAAGTATCTTGCCTTCAAGATACATAAAGCATATTACCCACTAAGAAACTTAAACTTATCTTAGTATTTGCCAACATCATCCACTTTTGCCCTATTCACATACTACCTTTATTGTTGCTTACTTAGGCTATTAATTTCACTTATTTGTTACTAAATAAAATTATTTTAAAAGGGAACTCATTATCAAAATAATCAAAAGCAATGATCCTTTTCCATGAATAGTGACCATACAAATAACTACAATGAAAATAAAGTTAGTAAGAATTAAAATTAAAAACAATTTAAAAAGTCTAATTGAAAAATAATTGATGGTTTGTATTCTAGTTACAATTTTTCCTAACTTACATTAAAATTAAAACATAAATATTTTTTTAAATGTTTGTCATGTACCTTCTTAAATATACCACACTTTATGCAACACTCTCACCTCATTTAATCCTCACAGGAAATCTCTGAATCATATAATATTACCTTATTTTTTAGAGATGTGAAAAATAAAGTTCAGAGAAAGTAAGTATCTTATCCAAGGTCATTTGCCTAGAAGTATCAGGCTTTGAAACCTGGATTGTCCCTTACCTGTGTCTAGATTTTCAAAACTTGTCTGGGCCTCAATGACCTTATCTTTAAGACAAGATGTAATAGTACATGAAATTTCATGTAAAGACTTATGACAAAATAAAAATAAATGAAGGAGCAGGTACTATATATTTAGATAATATCCACCAACCCTTGAGTTGAAGTGGTGAAGACAAGCTTTGTATAAGAAGGGAAATTTGAGTTGGGCCTTAGAAAACAGATCAGAAAAAGAAGTACATTTTTGCAAAAGGAAATAGCATGACTAAAAGTAAAAAGGTAGGAAATCATGAGATGTGTTTGAGGAATAATGGAAAATAAGCCAGAAAAGGCTGTAGCTAAGCTGCAATTAGACATTGCCGATTAACGTTTAATCATGATAAACATGACCAGAGGCAGAGATTAGGGAGAATCATAGCAGTAGAGGAGAAATGAGGGCCTTGGTTAGGGTGATGATAATAGGAATAAAGACAAGGAGAAATTTAAGAAACATTCTTTCCCGATACTCTGGACTAGGTGCTGACCCTTGACTTACTTTTTTAGCAGACAATATATTCCTTTTCAAAACATTTATCACGTTGACAATTATATATTTAATATATGTATTTTCCTTGCTAAATGGGATATTGCTTGCTGAATGGGAAAACAGGGGCCATTCCTGTCTTTTCATCATTGTATTTCAGTTGCCTAACAAAGTGCCTGGAATATAAGTGCTCCAAAAAAGATTTATGAAATGAACGAACCAAGGAAGGAATAACTGAGAAAAGAGAATGTGTAAAACTTAACAGATGCTTTAAAGGCTGAGAGCAGAGTCAAAGGTAGCTGAAGATTTGAGCTCAGGGGCCTTGGAGAGACCTCTAAGGCAAAGGAAGAATTTTCTTTAGAATTCCCCGTTCTTTCATTATAGTTGCTATTTCTTCCCTTGTCTCATTAATCATTTTAAGTATTCTTATTTTATAGTCTCTATCTGAAACTTTTATTAAATGACATTCTTAGAGATTTAATTCTGTCATTTGTTGTGTCTACTGATTCTTCCTCATGGTTGATAGTTTCCAAGTGAGGGATCTAAATTTTCTTTTTAAGCTCTTCTAAAACAGATGATTTTTCAAAATGAGGAAGTATTGTGGCAATTATTCTTATATTTTTTTCTTCTAGAGGTTCTACTGGCTTTAACCTGTGCTTTGGGAATTTCCACATCCATATAAAAACACAAAAGGGGTGATAGTGGCTTAATTTTTATATATATTCATGTTATGATGCTTCTGGAAAAGTCAGGAGTATATATGTCTAACAAGCAATGGGATGGAAGAATTTCTCTTTAACGCATTCATTTATTCATTTGTTTATTCAATGAACATTTATTGAGTGTTACAATGTAACAAGTGTATTTCTAAGCAATGAGAAAATAACAGTGAACTAAACAGATGACAATTCCTTTCTCATATAGCTTACATTTTAGTGTCGAAGAGAGACGATGAAGATAAACAGCAAAATATATAGTTTACTAGAGAGTGATACATGCTAAAGAGAAAAATAAAACAGAGGAATGGGATAAAAAGTGTTGAGGAATAATTCAATTTTTTAATAGGTTAATCAAGGCAAACTTCACTAAAAAAGTAACTTTTGAATAAATACCTTAAAGAAATGAGAGAAAGTCAGTATGATATGTGAAGAAAGATATTCTATGCAATAGCTTATGAAGGGATTGTGGCTGGTTTGTTTCAAGGCAGTAGGGAGGCCAGTGTGGATGAAACAGACAAAGTGGGAGGAAGATGGTGGGAAATAAAGTTGGAGAGGTAAAGAAGTGGGTGAAGGGGAGTGTGGAAAGCAGATTCTGTAGGCCTCCTAAGCTATTGTGGGTACTTTGGCTTTTGTAATGAATGAAATTGGAATCAATTTTGAGCAGATTACTAACATGATATGACTAATGTTTTAATAGGACCACCATGGCTGCTGTCCCGAGAATTTTGACTATAGGGAGTCAAGGATGGAAACTGGGAAAACATTATTGCAGTTTTCAAGATGAAAGGTAAAGGTAGCTTGGAGAAAACCAATACATAGGGAAAAAAGAACAGTGGTTGGGTTTTAGACATATTTTTGAAATAAATCCAATAGGCCATACTGCTAGATCTGATGTGAGATGTGAGAGAGAGAGCAGAGGCAAGGATGACCCAAAAACTTTTGCTCTGAGAAACTAGGAGGCTTAACTTACCTCTGGATGAAATTGAGAAGACTTTGGATAGAGCAAGTTTTGCCAGAAAAATATAAAGTTTGGCCCTAGACATATTGTGCTTGAGCTATCTTTTAGAAATCAGAATAGCATTATCAAGAGAAAACAAACACAAATAATAATAAAGATAAAAAAAAAAAAAGAATAGCATTATCAAGTAGGCTGCTGTATGTACAATCTAGAGTCTGAAATAAAATACCAGTATATGAATGAGATTTAAACCATGATCACTGGATGAGATAGAAAAAAAGCTTAAAGACCAAGTCCCTGAGCCTCTCAACATTGATAATAGTCTATTTAATTAGTAGTTCCTTGCTGACCTATGAGTTCTATATAAACAGTGAACAAGGTAAAAGAAAGATAAGAAATTCAAGCATATATGGATTGAATTTCCATGGTATTTAAGCTGATTAAAGAAGGCAGTAAGGACAGGAAAGAGGAGAGAATCAGTGAAAAACTCTTAGGAACAATGTATTATATAGGACTAGGTAGGGAGTGAGGGTACCACACATATTCGAGGCTTGTACTGGTAATACTATGCTTTATGTGGTTAAGATACTTATCAAACCTAACATTTATCAAGTTTTTAATATGAGTCAAATATTTGAATACTTATTTAATCTTCAAAGAATGCTGAAGGGTGGGTCCTATTTTTGTGTCCAGTTTATACAAAAATAGATTCAACGAAATTAAGTAACTTGCTGGAGGTCAATCAACTAACTCAAGATCTCTTTTCCTAACCAGGGTACCTGACATATAATATCCTTGGCAGAGGGCTGTAGCTCCTGCTAGCACACTAGCTGTGTTGGGGATCAGAAACCTGTCTTCTGATTCTTACTGTCTTGTTGTCTCAATTAGTATTTGGTGCAGTTTTTTTTTTTTTTTTTTATTATTATGGGTAAAAATCAAAATTCTCACAA
>JAKSZT010031676.1:14404145-14452941 GCA_026826555.1 Tolypeutes matacus
TTTTTTTTAATGCTTCATTCTGTCTCAGGAGAGTTGAAGAGAATAAAAAAAAAAGTTTCATTCACAATAGGTCTACCCTGGGCTCCCTCAGGGGAAGGAAAATTCAGGGGAACTGAGTTACAACAACTTGATCCAGTTCCCATTCTGCACATACTCATAAAAAAACTAATAAAATAAGTGATTAGCTAATTGCAGAGTTGACGCTCCAGAGGAAGATGGTAACTACAGCACAAAGTTGGGTGCTTTCCCCATGGAGGGTATGGTTGCTCAGCTGGAGGAAATACATATGCTTTTACTACCAACAGAACTCCGGGAAAATGCCCAGCCATGAAGGAAAGAAAATGTAAATGTGGAATGGTACAATCACTTTGGGAATGTAACAAAATACAATCACTTTGGGAAAACAGTTTGGAAAGTTTCCTCAAAAGTTAAACATATACCTACTATATAACTTAGTAATCCCACCCCTAGGTATTTTCCAAAGTGAAATAAAAACATATGTTAATGCAAAGACTTGTACAGAAACTTTATAGCAGCTTTATTTATAACAGCAAAAAAAGAAAAAAAAAAACTGGAAACAACCCAAATGTCCATCAATAGATGGATGGATAAACAAATTGAGGTATGTTCATTCAAGGAAATACTACTCAGCAATAAAAAGGAGTGAAGCAAAAACATGAATGAGTGCCAAAATAATTAGGCTGAGTGAAATAAACCAAACAAAAACAAGCACATACTGTTTGATTCCATTTATATAAAATTTTAGAAAAGAGAAAGGAATCAATAGTGACAAAGCATATCAGTAGTTGACTGAGGAAATGGGCAGGGTGAGAAGAGGGAGGGATTACAGAAAAGCACAGGGAAACATTTAGACTGATGGATATGTTCATTATCTTGATTGTGGTGATGGTTTTACAAATGTATACATATGTCAAAAGCTATCAAATTACATCTTAAACATGTTGCCATTATCATATATCAATTATACCTCAACAAAACTGTTAAAAACAAAAACATAAAAGGACACTAAGCATTTTAAACTTAACCAGAAGGATGACTATATTAGCTTTTCTTTAAAGGAGAAAGGCTAACAAGTCAGTATGATTTCATAAAAAAGAAAGGAACATAAAATGATTAAGAAAAGAAGCAGAAACTAGGACAATGTATTAAAAACTTCTATTTCCATTTTTCTTTTCTATCTCTCCCTGACTTCTGCTCCTTTCTTATCTCTCACCTATAGTAATTTTCCTAATGAAATTTCACACCTGTCCATTTCTGGCACCATTTGACATTTTGTAACAGTACAAATATTAACAATGTATTTTGGGCATATGTTTCTGTCTGATCTGAATTGCAAGTGAACCAATAATGAGTTTAAGAAAACATAAATAAGTCTATTTTTCTTTTCCATTTTATTTAGAACTGTGGTCTATGGTTGGTGGCAAGGCTCCAGGATGTGTAAGTTCATTGAGGTTGGTGGGCCACACTGTGGGAGATGTTTGTGTGGGATGTGGTGGGAGGTGTGGGAGGTGGGCAACATGGGAATCCCAGTGGGTTCCGTGTAATATTTTAGGTAATCTAAGCACCTCTTAAAATATATGTGTATATATATATATATAAATAACATTTTTGTAAGCAAATACACATATATGCATATATATTTATATATCATTTTGCAAAGGTTAGTATGTATTGTGAGAATTTTGATTTTTACCCATAATAAAAAATAAAAAATAAAAAAATAATAAAAAAAAACCAGACTTAAACATGGTACTTAGTTTTCATTTCAGAAATTAATTTTTTACTGTCTTTTCTGCTGTTGCATAGGAAACTTGGTTTTTGAAGTCTATACTCCAAACTATTCATCTCAGCAACTTTTGGCAGGAAAACTATTCTAAGAGATCCTGGGAATGCTTTATGTTCTCTTTCTTTGCTTAAATGAAGGAAAACCAGAGTTATTATTTTTCCATTTGGCAAGAAAACCAAAAGACCTATTACTAAGGATCACACATGATAACTACACATACTAGAATATCATCTTACTTTCCATTGAATATTTAAAAGGAATACTTTGAAATATTTTCAGGGGTCTGAACAACAAACATAAGTCAGGATTCCACATCCTAGAACTTGGAGAAACGTCCTCCCTGATGGGGAAAAGCTGCCTCAGATTCAGGAACAGGGGCCAAAATGATCAATTTGTTTCCTGTCGGCACAGCTCAAATCACATTCTTGACTCAACAACAGTGAGCTCTTTCCAGCACATCCATTTAGGGAGCTTGGCTCATGCTGAGGATGTCTGTAAGACCTAATGTCTATGAGAATGAGCATACCCATGCCAAGGAAATATGGAACACTGGGTTCTGAGCACAAGGGCCTTCGTCCAGGACTGAAGCTTGCATGGAAAGCCTGGTGACCAATCCAGTGCCAGATATCTCTAGGCTTTGGGATAGGACAAGTCAAATAAATTCTTTTAGCTCATTCATGGAAACGCCACTGACAAATGTCTAATGATAAATTTGCTTAGAAACCAGAAAGAAGAATACATGGTAAGTAGTTAGATAAGGAAGTAATGCACTGGAATCACAGTAGACCTGGCCCAGATACATGGTGGAGAAATCCCCTGGTTTCTACCCTAGGCAGATGTTCTCAGCTGGGTGCTGTTCTAAGACCCAGACTCACATAATTCATGTAATGATGATAAGTAACATTTATTGAATGTTTGATCTATATGAGGCATTGTGCTAAGTACTTAACATGAAGTTCAAACCTCATCACAACTCCATGAAGTCAGGAACTAACCTTACCCTCCAGGTACAAACCTCCTAACTGGCCTCTGCTTTAGCCTCCTTGCCTTGAACTCACCATGAACACTCTTTCCCCAGGTCTCGTGCCTTGCTCTAAACTCTGCCTGGAATTCTCTTTCCCAGATAACCATATGGTCCCTTCTTCACCTCTTCCAAGTCTTTAACAGAGTGTCCCTTTTTCAACGAGGCCTTTCCTAAACACCTCACATAAAATTGCAACTCCCACCTCCAACTATCTAAACTCTCTCTCTTATATTCCTTTGTGCTAATTAGAGAAGTTGTGGGTTTAAAGAAAAGTCATATGTAAAATGCAGAGTTCCCATATACCACTCTATTAATAACAACTTGCATTAGTGTAGTATATTTGTTATAATTCATAAATGAACATTTTTATAAATATACTATTAACTATAGACCATCATTTACAATAGGGTTCACCGTGCTGTACAGTCTTATTTGTTTTATTTTTTAAAATTTTTATTCTAGTAACATATATTCCAACTAACATTTCTCCTTTTAACCAAATTCACATATATAATTCAGTGCTGTAATTCAGAGTGTTGTGTTACCATCACGACTATCCATCACCAAAACTCTACAATCAACCCAAATAGGAACCCAAGCATTAACTCCCCATTCCCTACTCCCAATCCAGGCTCTGGTAATCTATATTCCAGATTCCAATTCTATGAGTTTGTTTTCAACATTGCACTTGACATTTAACATCATACTTCACTTATTTATTTTATTTCTTCTCCCCCCATCTTTATGAGAATGCAAAGTCTATGAGGGCACTGAACTTTTCCATTTTTGTTCAATAACTAGAATACATGCCATGGTGTAAGCACTCATTAAAAATGTGGAAGTGGTAAGTGGAAATGGTATGGCTTTAAGTAATAACCAGTTGTTATCATAAATTGCTATGCTAAAAGCAAAAACAACATCTTTAAACAAATCTTAGTTTAAGATTAACCAATAGTTTTGCTAATATGCCACTGTGGTGGTTTGAAGCTGTATGTGCTGCCAGTAAAACATGTTCTTAAATCTAATCCATTCCTGTGAGTATAAATCCATTTTAAGCAGGACCTTTTACTTCAATTAAGGTGTGACATATCTCATTCAGGATGGGTCTTAATCCTATTAATGGAGGATTTTATAAGGAAATGAATTTCAGATAGAGAAAGTCATGGAAGCAAGAAGCTGAAATCAACAAAACCTGGAGGCAAAGGGAAAGACCAGTGGATGCGGCCATGTGCCTTGCCATGTGGCAGAGGAGCCAAAGATCAACTGCAGCCAGTCTATGGGAAGAAAGCATCACCTTGGTGATGCCTTTATGACGCCTTAATTTGGACATTTTCTCAGCATCAAACTGTAAGCTATTAAATTCTCATCATTAAGCCAACCCATTTCATGGTACCTACTTTAAGCAGCCTAGGAAACTAAAACAGCCATGTTCCAATAATTTCATCCAAACTTACTTTATAAAACAACAGGTTAAACAATTCAGTTAAGTGAGCAATAAGTCAATTTATTAGCAGGTATTAGATGAAAAAAAAAAAAAAAAAGTATGTGACAATTTAGGCTTTGCCTTCCTGAAGCTTTTAGTCTTGTTGGGAAGAGAAAACATATAACCTGAAACAATTATAAGACAACATATTAATTATTTAATTTATTGTTTATTCATCTGGTTATGGAATCAAATATTACCTTCATGTGCAAGGCATTCTGGGATAGGCACTGGGATTATAGAAGTGAATAAAACATAGTTTCTACTTCAAGAAGTTTACAATCTGGTAGAAGAGGCAGGATAAACTATAAGATAAAACTTGATAAGTGGAATAAAAACTTGATAAATGGAATGAAATTTGTTAAAATTAAGTGGAAAGATAAAATGTTTTGAGAGTTCATAAGAGGGAGAAATTACGACAGTACATTCTAAAGTACAAAACTGACTATAATCACATGCCAAACTGTATGGCATAGACAATAAAATATCATTGTCTATCACCCCAGCAGTTGAAATACACCAGGGATTTTGGTAAGATTTCACGCAGAATATAACTTATGCCAAGAATCATATTTCTCTTAATTCCCTGTGAAACGGCACTTTAAACAAAGTGCAATCCTGAATGATGTTTCCATCTGTTCCTGGGAGTAATTTAATAACCTTAGTTTTGTTCTTCTTCTCCCCAGTTTTGCAAACAAAATGAAGAGAAAGCCTAGTATTAATTTCCCAAAAGTATAATTTAAAATTAAACTCATGTAAAATTAAGTACAACAAATATCATAAAAGCAAGTTGTTACATTACATATGAAGTATTGTGTGGTGGTTTGAAACTGTATGTACCCCAGAAAAGCATGTTCTTAAAGTTAATCCATTCCTGTGGCTGTGGACCCATTGTAAGTAGGATCTTGTGATGAGGCTACTTTAGTAAGATGTGACCCATATCATTCAGGGTGGGTCTTAATCCTCTTACTGGAGTCCTTTAAAAGAGAATTAAATTCAGACAAAGAGAGAGAAAGTCACGGAAGCAAGAAGATGAAAGCAATGAAACCTGGAAGAGGATGGAGAGACCAACAGACACCTCCACGTGTCTTTCCATGTGGCAGAGGACCCAAGGATGCCTGTCAGCCCATCTTTGGGAAGAGAGTATTGCCTTGATGATGCCTCGATTTGGACATTTTTCTCAGCCTCAAAACTGTAAGCTAATAAATTTCCATTGTTAAAAGTTAACCCATTTTATGGTATCTGCTTTCAGCAGCCTAGCTAATTAAAATATATTGCCTTCCCAAAATAGAGAGATAAAAAAATAATCTGTATTTCAAATATTTGTCTTGCCTTTTCCAGACTATACAAGTGATGCTACTTATTATAGAAAATCTGAAAATATAGAACAAAGAAATAAAAATAAGATTCACCTGTAATCCAGTTATCTACCTCGATGCTAGAAATTGATATATTTCCTTCCAAATATAGGTGTAGATATAGATGCAGATGTCTACATAAATGTAGCTATTGGTGTAGCTATTGATCATAATTTGGATAATATTTTATCCATTATTGTGAGAAATTGTACTATCTTTCAATAAGCTTCAAAAAAAATGATTTCTTTTGGCTGAATGGATGTGCTATTATAAACAATGTTGTGATAAAATAAATATACAAAAATGTTTATTTGGTTTATTTGGTTTTCCGACTATTTCCTTAGGATGAATTCCTAGAATGAGACTTGACTAAAATGAATGGCAAATACATTTTTAAGACTTCTATTAAGTGCTGTTAAATTGCTTTCAAAAATGTTACAGCAATTTATATGCTGGTGATCAGTACACTGGAGAGACTATTACCCCACAGTCTTGTCACCTTGAATATTGCCATATTCTTTTCCTAATCTTTTCTAATTTGATAGACAAAATTCAATACCCATGGAGATTTTTGTTTACACTCTTTTAAAAATTGCTTTAGAATATTTTAAGAGTTTATTATAATAAACTCCTTCCCAAATCCAAGATCAGTTAAATATGGACAGTTTTTGTTTTATTTTTATATTAGCCTGCCAATTAATCTGTAATTAATTTGATGTTTAATGATAAAATTATTGATATGGTTATTGAGTTAAGGACTGCATGCCAAACACTGCACTAAATTCTCCATATGAATTATCTATTTTAATCCTCATAATCACTTTATGAGATAATAATTATGTGTCCTTATTTTACATGTGAGAAAACTAATGTTTACAGAGTTTGAGTTATTTATCTAAGGTCATAAAGCTAGTTAGAGTTTGAACTCTTGTAGTCTGGAGAGCCTGTTTTCTTAACTACTCTATTTATACTAATGTTAGATCTGGCTCTAATTTAATTTTTCATCAAATAGCCCATTTTCTGAACACTATGTCATGAAAACTCTATCTGTTCCCCTTTTGAATTGTATTGTTTCCTTCATCATATATGACATTATGTTTGTCTATATTAAGCTCCATTTTGCAGTTATCCATTCTCTTCCAGTGATCTGTGAGCTAGATCTTGCACCAACCCTGTACCATTTTACTAATTACAGCTTTGTAATGCTTATTATATAACAGAGCAAATAGTCCATTCAGTGTTCTACCTTTTGACAAATAACACTCTTTTCATCCATTTATTATTCCAAGCAAACATTAAAATCCTTTCATTAGACTCAAATAATTTATTATTTGGCCTTTCATGAGTTGTATTAAATATTGGAAAATGTTAATATTTTTCAATGTCACATTCCCCATCCAAGAATGTGAGTTATGTTGTCATTTATTCAACAATCTTTGACATCACACAGTAAAATTTTGTGATTTTCTTCATCTATATGCAGCATACGTAGTACTAGAGTTATTCCTAATAATAGTGCTTTTTTGTAGCTATTTTTAATGAGATATTTAAAATTATACCCTCTCTTTGTTAAAGTAATTAGGTAAGATGTTGATTTTTTATTTTTTGCATACTTGTCTTTTATCTATCCCATTTCTTGAGTTTTCAGCAAAAACAGCAATTTAATCTTCTCTTTGATATACCTATTATCCTGTTTCATGTCATATTTCACTGGCCAGAAACATCAGAATAATGTAAAAGCATTCACTGGCCAGAAATTTCAGATTAATGTTAAAGTGTAATGGTTATGACAGCTATCCTTCTTTATTCCCAACTTTAATGGAGATGCTTTTAATCTTTCAACATTAGTTGTGACAGAGATTGATGGTTTGGGGTAGTTATTCTCTACAATGTTAAATCTGTAGCCTTTTAATTTTAGTTTTCTAAGAGCTTTTGTCAGGAATGAATATTGAATTTTGTCAAATGTCTTTAAAAAGCTATAGAATGATACATTTTTATTTATTTGATCTTTAGATGTTTTATAGTAATATATTTCTAATTTAATTATCTTTGCCTTCCAGGGATTAAACCCTACTTACTCTTAATATTTGATTCTTCAAATGACTGCATTTTATTTAAGATTTATGCATCTTTACTTATAAATGAGAATAGGTCACGGTGCTTTGTCAGGTTTTGACATCTGGGTAACAGTAAATTCATAAAGTGAACACATAAATGAACAAATGACAAATCACACATGGAGGATGGGCTAGAGAAACAATTCAAGGATGAAGACTTAAAATTTATACTATATGCCGAGTTAGCTCTTGTTTTATGTACCTCTCTCATATTCAAATTCCCTTTCTTGATGTGCTCTCCTCTTTAGTTTTTCTATTAGGAAAATTATCATTATGTTTACTTGATAAACACATCCACGAATCATATATTTTTTCATACAATAAAACTTTATTTTTAAAGAAGTTTTAGGTTACAGAAAAGTTACGTTGAAAATAGAGGGGATTCCCAAATACCTCCCTCCCTCTCTCTGATATGAACTAAGGATACTGAGCAGACTCACAGAGGTAGTGTCTGGAAGATATGCTAACAGTAGATAGAAAGGGAGGAGAAAGTGGTGAACTCATGCTCTATTTGGGCAGATCCTATGATAAGGTGGATGGGTGTGGTTTGGCAGTGGATGGGGGTGACGGTGGTGCAGCAATGTGAGTGTGGTCGACAATGCTGGAGTGTCAGAGTGAGCGGGATTGGGAGTTGGGTTAGACTATCCATAGAGCTGGGGGGAGGATTGGAGGATTATTTTTAATGTTATTTATGTCTAATATTAACTAAATGCCTACTTTAGGTCAGTCATTTATCAGTGATATATATATATATATATATATATATATATATATAGTAATAGATTTCTAATATATATTTATTATGGTTTTATATATATATAAGGTTGCAGAAGAGCCCAATTCATTCATTCATTCAAGTTTTATTGAGCATATATTATGTGCCAACCACTTCTCTAAGTGTTAATGGTGCAGTGAAGAATAAGACAAGTAAAGTTCCTGCTCCCATGAATCTATTTTCTGACACAGATGAAGAATGTTATACTGATTGATAAAAGCAATTTGCCCAAATTTGTATACATTATAAGTGAAGAAATTATTTTACTGTACTACACTGTGAGAAATTCATTAGAAAAATATTCATGAAGTAGCTTTCACATATGTATAATATTTTGTAATCAGTTTGGCTTAAAGGCAGAGAAATGGATAGGATGATCCCTGGAAATTTCTTTAAGCTCTAATTCTATAAGGTCACAAACTGTCTCAAACTATCAAAAGTGCATTATCAAGAATGAGAAAAAGAGAAAAATTATAATAATATTGACTTTAAATTTCCCAAGGTTAGGAGTTATGGTTATAACTTACTGAAAACATTCCATTCCAGGTTTTATGGTATGCATTATATATGCACTGTATCATGTCAGCATTCTAAAAATACTTCAGAACAGTATAATTATAACCATTTTATGATTGAGGAAATAGAGACTCAGAATTTAAGATAAGTGGACCAGTATCCCACATGTGACAAGCAGAGAGGCTGAAACTCAAATCCAGGTCTGTCTGTCTCTGTGGCTCAATATTGTCAGGACTTCATTGAAGCTTTGATAGAAATTCAGTATAAATTCTGGGTAAGAATTTAGATACAATTTAAGGGATTAAGAATCTAAGGCCAACTCACAGGGTTTCAATAATAACTGTATTGAGTCAATCCATCATGAAATATTCTTCTCTGAGTGGCAAAGGGTACTGGTATGCAGCCTTTCTCTGATAGATTGGGAAATGAGTTCTGGGAGGGCAGCAGCCATATCTTACTTATTGTTGGGTCTCTAGTATCTGGCATGACATTTGTCACATAATAGCCATTCAATAAATGTTTGAGTGACTGAATGAGTGAATGAGTCTCTGTAGCCCAAGAAAAATGAGTACAGATGATAGAAAAAAATATGCAATAAAAAAACACCCTTTCTAGATTAAAAACAGTCAGAAAATTAGGAATATAAATGGACTTCCTCACATGATTAAGGACATATAAGAAAAACCCACAACTAATATCATACTCAAAGGTTAAAGAATGAAAGTTTCTCCCCAAAATCAGGAGTAAGACAAAGATGCTTGCTTTCACTGCTGCCCTTCAATATTATACTGGAAGGTTCCAGCCAGACTAACTAGGCAACGAAAAGGAATAAATGTCATCCAAATTGGAGAGGAAGAAGTATATCTATATTTTCAGACGACGCGATCCTATTTCAGAAGAAAGCTACTAGTGATAATGAGCAAATTCAGCAAATTTACAGGGTACAAGATCATCACACAGAAACCAGTTGTATTTCTATACACCAGCAATGAACAATCTGAAAAGGAAATTAAGAAAATGATTCCATTTACAAAAGCATCTCTAAGAAAAAATATATCTGAGAATAAATCTAACCAATGATGTAAAATAGTTATACACATAAAATTGTAAAAGAATGAAATTAGACCCCTACCTTATACCATATACAAAAATTCACTTATAGTGGAGCAATAACTTAAATATAAGAACTAAAACTATAAAACCCATAGAAGAAAACACAGGGGCAAATCTTAAGGACCATGTATTAGGCAATGGATTCTTAGAGTTGAAATCAAAAGCATGAAGAACAAAAGAAAAAAAAATTGTGCTTCATTTAAATTGTATAGACAATTCTCCAAAGCATATATAAAGCATATATAAGGCCAACATCATTAGCCATTAGGGAAATGCAACTTAAGACCACAATGAGAAACCACTACACACCCACTAGTATGCCTCTTATTAAAAAAATGGAAAAAAAACAAGTCTTGGCAGAATATGGAGAAATTGGAACTCTCATGCATTGTTGGTGGGGATAAAATGGTGAAGTTACTGTGAAAAACAATGCAGTTCTGCAAAAAGTTAAACCTACAATTACAATATGTCCTCACAATTAAACTCTTGGTTATATACCCCAAAGAATTGAAAGTGGAGACTCAGATATTTGTACAACAATGTTCATTACAACATCATGCACAATAGCCAAAAGGTAGAAACAACTCAAATGTCTATTCACAAAAGAATGGATAAATAAAAAGTGGCCTATCCATAAAATGTTGTACTATTCGGCCATAAAAAATAATGAAGTTCTGATACATGCTACAACATGGATGAACCTTGAAGACATGATGCTGAGTTAAATAAGCCAGACACAAAAAGAGAAATATTATATGATTCCACTTATATGAAATATTTAGAATATGCAAATTCATAGGGATAGAAAATAGATTACAGGTTACCAAGGACTGGGAGAAGGGAGAATGGGGAGTTATTGTTTAATGGGTAAAGAGCTTCTGTTTGGAGCAATGAAAAAGCTTTAGTAATAGAAGATGGTGATGGTAGCACATTTTGAAAATTGTTAATGCCACTCTGCTGTACACATTAAAATGGGAAATTTTAAGTTATATATATGTTATCACAATTAAAAAAGAAGAGAGAAAGAAAGAAAAAAAGCAAAAGAAAGCCAGTCAAGAGATCCAGAACCTTGGTTTTATTCTGTTACTAATTATCACCTATGTTAAGTAGATTTTTAACTTCTATATACCTCAGTTTTTCCGTCTGTGAAATAAAGAGGTTGAAGTAAATGATCCCATAGGTTCTTGTTAACTCTAAAATTCTATGAACTAAAATTAATAACTCCGGTATTTTCTTACAAGCTTTCTTACTCACCAGAGGGAAGAAAAAAAAAAAAAAAAGCTTTCATTTATCAAAATTGCTTGCAGGCAGGTCAAGGACTTTAACCACAAATTAAACAACTTAAAAGTTTCCGTGAAGTGCATTCAAGAAGTCCCATTGTTGGGTATATGAGAATCACCTATATTCTGTATGTGACTTTTCTGTAATCTAAAGCTTCTTTGAAGACAAAATGAAAAAAATAAAGCATTGGGCGAATAAATGGAAGCAAATATCACTGTATATACAAGACAACAGATCTTACAGTGATGAAAGACATGTTAAAAATTTTTTAATTTTATATTTTTATATTATTTCAAACTTTTAAAAAAGTTTTCATATTTTAATTATTATTTTTAAAACCATCATTATTATATCATTTTCCCATTAATTGTATTCAGTTATTATGTTGGCTTCAATTTTGAAGAAGTTTTGGATCACAGAAGGGTTACAACTGTGGCAGAGGAGAATCATTGGTCAGGGTGTCAGAGATGGGGGATGCATGGGAGGAAGTTCACCTGGGGCATACCTATAAGACATGAATGTGTTTAAGTGTTCATGGGGCATTGTCACAGTGGGTTGAGACCCACATAATAACCAAAGAAATATTGAAGTCCCATCCTGGAGAGCTCTGCTACATTCTCTAGTGGGACAGCAAGAATCCCCTGAGTACAGGGGCAGTGAGTACTGAAGGAAGATGTACCATTGACAGGCCCTTGATTGTGATGACTGTACTTATGAACCTTTACTTTTGAAATTAAAACTTAGCATAGTATCATAAGGTGCCTAAGTGTTACCTCCTGAGAGCCTCCTTGTTGCTCAAATGTGGCCTCTCTCTAAGCCAAAACTCAGCATATATATGCCTTACCTTCCCCTCAGCAAGGGACATGACTCCCGGGGATGAGCCTCTCTGGCACTGAGGGATTACTACCAAGCAACAACTAGCAATGCAACTGGAAAAAGATCTTGACTAAAAGGGAGAAAAGATAAAGACAAATGAGTTTATATGGCTAAGAGACTTCAAAGTGATTCAGGAGGTCATTCCAGAGGTTACGCTTATGCACATCTCAGTAGGATCTCATTGATTGCCAATGTAAATATTCCCTTAAATAGTGGGATTCCTGAGAGCACTGGAGACATCTAGATGCTATAGGCAGGCAGACAGCTCAGGAGTTTGGCGCCCTGCCAGTGGGCCCTACTTTGGAATTTACACTCCCCAGTGTGATAGAGTTGGACTTAATTGTGTTTTCCCTACACATGGCTCTGCTGCCTCTCTATTTGAACCTATAGTTAGTACTAGAGTTGATAGTCGTATATCCAAGAAACTTAAATCTTTGGGCAGTCCATGTGCCAGTTGGGCCCTGAATCTCAACAGACATGCAATACCTACTCTCCAGTTCATTGTACTCACCCAAGATAACTAACAAGGAGATTATGACTGACAATAACCAGAGAGTCCTCAACTGAAAGCAAGAAGGTCCCATCCATCTGCCCCATGGGATCTAAGCCCCTCTTAATTAGAGGTGGAGTGGGCATCACAATCCCAGAATGCTCAAGAATGGGGAATAGATGATAGACTAGAGTAGACTTACAGTTGTTCTACTGTAGACTTGTTGTGATCCTAGCAATGGAAAAACTTTTATCTTGGATGTGGAGGCAGTGGCTACTGGAGGTTCTGAGGGGAAGAAGAGGGAAAAATAGGTGTAATTTGGGGACATTTTCAGGACTTGGGAATTTTCCTGAATGACATTGCAAAGACAGATACAGGCCATTGTATATCTTGTAATAACTTGCAAACTGTGCAGGAGAGAGTGTAAACTACAATGTTAACCACAGTCCAACTTCTACCACAGGCTTCAAAATGCTAACTTTATAAAAACTTTTTTTCCAATGGTTCTACAACTACTGAATTCTGCAAATAAGAATATAAAAGAAATAATTAAATAAAAAATAAATTAAAAATAAATACATAAATAATAAAATAAAAATATAATGATCACTGTGCTTTTAAACATGCATATAAATCTAATTTTCTAGGAAGCAGGAACACATTACCCAGTCTTTCCCAAAGTACTGCTTGCCCAACAGCTGAGAAATGGCCATATATTAACAAGCAAATACAGTCATCCTTCTTGCCCAAGGCTCTAAAGTCATCATTAAAAATCACTTTTCCACAGTCAGGGAAAAACACATATTAGTATTTAGTGGAATGCCTATTTGGTTCCACAGAAAAAAGGAAGATAATTGTAAATGGCTTTACTATGTAATATCCTCTTCTTTTTTAAAAAATGCTTAACTGGAAATGATACATCATCACCCATCAGGGGTTGGGCATGCAAAAAATTCAATAAAGTTTCTAACTTTAATTCAACTTTAGCTGAGCAGAACTCTTAGTGGCCTCCTAAAAATTAGTTCAATCCCTTTAGAAAAGTTTACAGAACCTACAAAATGTTTAGCATGCCAACCATAAACATCACATGTCAGATTTTATTGCAACAAGGAGAGAATTTTGAAATGTACCAAGCTTCAGCAATGTAAGACCAGCTTTTGGAACTGTCAGATGCTTAGACAGTGGTAGGTAATTATTATATAAAGTCCCAATTCATTTCTATTGGCTACAAAGCAATCTTCAAAGAGACATAATCCTAGAATAGGAAAGGTCCAAAGAGATCTCTGAGCCAAATCCCTTGCTTTAGAGATGAAAGACCCAGGGCTCAGAGAGATTTAGGCCCTTGTCCAATGTCACACCCAGGAGCAGAGACAGCTCACAGACTTTGCTCTCTTACTTCCCAGCGCAACATTTTTTTCTCTATTTCCACATAGTCTCTCTCTTCCTCAGACAGAGGCTTATTCACTACAGTATTCCTCATTGGATATACCTTCTGAGAAACTAGCAGCTCTGAATAGAAGATGGTTCAGGAACAAGGGTGCCATGGTATGGTCCATTCTCCTCAGAAACAACACAGAATTTTGAAGAGGAGGAGGAGGATGTGGAGAACAAGAAGAAGGTAGTAGGCAACAAGAGGTGGTATCTCAAGAAAAGGCCTCTTGTAGGTTGATCACATTTGGATCCCTCTGTGTTTAGAGCTGCACTCTTGGTACTCTTGTTCTCTAGAAGCCCACAAAGGGCAGAAGATGCTGGGGCTCAGCATCACTTAGGACTAGAGGAGGGGAGGAAGAGGTGGTACTGATAGATTTTTATTGCTATGCAAATTGACCAACCCTTACCTGTGCTCGTTGTACTATAATTATCTGATTATGATATCCAATTTGATTGTGAGTTCACTGGGGGTAAGGATTACACCCAATTCATCTCCACATCCTCAGGTCTATCACATATGTCATGTTCAATGAATGTTGGATGAAAATGAAAGAAAGAATAAGCAAATGAAGGATGCATGTTATGCTTAGAAGAGAATCCCAAACTGAAACACACCCCCGGGTTTCTAACATTAGTTGTGCCTCTGATAATACATTTTCTGACAATAGTGGAAATTATTTTTTAAAATATTCTTCATTAATTTCAATAACAGTTGACTAGGCCTACAATGCAAGACTCGATTGACCTGTTTTACGATCCTCTGTAGTAGACTGAAAGAGCACGAGGGCCATGAAGGTAATGCATGTGCTCTTGCCCTCCACTTCAGGCATAAACATCAAATATGTCAAGTGCTCACTGTGACTTTACACTAGGGTATTCAAAAACTGTTACTCTTGCAGTGAATCATCCAGTGTGAAGTACAGAACCTACTGAATCATGAATTGAGTTTGTTTATTTAAAAAACATTTATTGACAACATTCTAAGTATTAGGAGTGCTGCTAGGTGATTGGAATGAACAAATGAACACAAGTTCCTAGTTTCAAGTTCTACATATTGTTGTCAAGAGAGAATAATAATATACAGAATGATAATGGCTACAACAGAGATATGAACAAACAAATACGGGGGTAGAGAGGAGCCTCCAGTTTAGCCTCCTCACCTAGTTACCAATAACTTCTCAGTATAGTGGTTTGGAATACAGGATATCTGAGTTCTATTCCTGGCTTCTATTCCTGGCTCACCCATGTGAGCTAAAGTTAATATCATTAATATCCCTGTACCTTAATCTCTTCTTCTGCAATGGGGAAGAGCTTGGGCTTTGGCAACATACAGACCTAGCTTAAATAGTTCTTTCATTCACTATCTGTTTAACCTGAGGCAAGTTTCTTCACAAGTCTAAATCTCCACCTTTTTTATCTGTAGAGCAAAAATTATGAGTATGAATACCCTTCAGTGATGTGAAGACTAAATGAATAAGATGTGAAATGTATTTATAATTGTGCTTGGCACATAGTAATTGCCTATAAGTGTTAACTATTATTATTAATCATATTAATTTAAAATGAGAGAACTAGATTAACTTGAGCTAACTTCTCTGAATGAAATTCAACATAAGTATATATATAGATGAGAGGAAAAATATATGCCAATAAGTGCTGAATAAGGAAATGTCTTCTCCCAACTAGTAAGCAAAAATCTCAAGATGTTGCATAGAAAAAGGACCTTGGAGTCATAAGAATGACTCTAACAATAAACAAACAGATCTCACTTATAGACGATATCAGATTTATGATTCACTGCCAAGGTTTACAGAATATTCCAGGTTAAATGCTGTTGACTATTGGAATGCCCCTATATGTAGAATATTGCAGTGAAGTTAATCCATATAGGAAACCATCATACATTTGATCCATTCTCATCACCATGGCTCTTCAGCAGGACATGCTGCCTGCTTTGGTAACACAGAGGTATTTTGTACAAAGAGCTGTGATTACTTCATAAAGGTCAATTCTCCCAAATCCCTGGAAACCATGACAGGCCAACCCACCAAGATCACAAAAGCAATTAAAAGTGTTTAACCGGGAAAGTTGCCAGGTCCAGATGGCTTCTGCCAGTGGGTTTTTGTTTTTATTTTAAACTGTTCAACACTAGGGAAACAGCATTTCTTTGTCTCCTATCTATTTGCTAGTAGATATTCTTCATATTTGTAAAAGAATGCATTTATCACAAGGATCCTAACCCTAGATGGGCATTAGGATTTAGGCTATAAGAGAGAATGGCAGATCTCCTTTCCCTCAATTCTATTATGACTCAAATCAGCTCAAAATTTGCTATACAATCTCTAATATGCATTATGCATGCATGGAAATATGTTGCATGTGAATTCCCACTTCCATGAAGGCTTATCTAAAAGTTTTTATAAGCAGAGTCTGTAGGATAATCCATATATTATGCAAGGAATGAGAAAGCGCTGAACAAAACAATCTTTTTGTGCTGCAACAACTGTTCTGTTCCCTTAACTGTTGTAGCTTACAACTACCAAACACACTCACTCACTCACTGTACCCTCTGAAATAAATACCTATATGAGGTACATTTATTTGACTAAGACAAAGTTTCCACTTAGTTTATTTGAATCCTACCAACCCAAGACAGCCATAGATCTAATCCTGGCTCTGACATTTTATTAATAAATTGACCTTGGGCAAATCTTTCAGCTTTTTTAAGTTTTGGTTTACTCATTAGTTTTTTAAAAGGGGAGCTAATACTATCTATAATTTAAACAGTAGGATCTTGGTATATAACTATTCAGATCAAAGCACAAAAAACAAAGGTCAAGTAAAAAGTATACATGGATTTAGTATATGGTATAGGTGGCAACTAAAATCAGTGAGGAAATGATGGATTTTTAAATAAAAAATCTTGAAACAGTTGACAAAATTTTGGGAAAAGATAAAATTAGATCAGTACCTCACACCATATACCAGAATAAACTCCATATATATGAGATGAGAGAGCTGAATGTAAAAAAAGAAAGCATTCAAGTAAAAGAAGAAAAGAAGAAAACATGATTAATTCCTTTATTACCTGAGTAGAAAATGTTTTAACTATGACTCAAAATCCAAAATGATAAAAGAAAAAATGCCTTATATAATATATATACTTAAATATATAATATATAATATATACTCAAATACATAGTTTTCTTCAAAATACAAATAACAAAGTATAAGAATATATGTGCAATTTATATCATAGAAGCCAAGGTCTAATCACTTTAAAGATAAAAAGTCCCTAGAAATCTAGAAGAAATATACAAAATCCCCAAGAGAACAGTGGGCAGAAAGACATGAACAGACTGAGCCCAGACAAAAGAAAAAGAAATAGTCCTCAACATATGAAAAGATGCTCAACATTACACATAAGGGAAATAAAATTCCACTGAAATATTCTTTCATACTATCAGACTGGGGAAAATTCCAAAGTTTTATAATAAACTATGTTGGCAAGGTAAAGCTGGAGTCTCATATATTGCTAGTGGAGAACAAAGTACTATAACTCTTATAAAAAGTACATTTGACAATATCTAACAAAATTACTTATGTGTTTGGCCTCTAATCCAGAGTCCCATTTCTAGGTATCTGCTTTAAAGATATATTTCCATAAATACAAGACAACATATGCACAAGGTGTTCTGACAGTATTACATAAAAGAGCCAATGATGGAAAAACCCCAAATATTCAATTGTATTAGTCAGCCAAAGGAGTGCTAATGTGAAATACCAAAAATGGATTGGTCTTTATAAAGGTTATTTATTTGGGGTAGAAGTCCACAGATAAGAGGCCATAAAGCGTTAAGTTTCTTCTCTCACCAAAGTCCATTGCCACGTGTTTGGACTGGCTGCCAACGTTTGCCAGGGTTCATGCTTCTTGGATTCCTCTCTTCCTGGGGCTGCATTTCTCTCTGGGCTTAGCTCATCTGGTTCCTCCACAAGGTCAGCTATAGACTCTCAGGTGAACAGCTCACTTCTCTTCTCCTGGGGCCTTCTCTCCAACATCAAAATTCCAACATCAAAACTGCTTCTCAAAAAATTGCCTCCTCTGTCCTTTGCCTTGCTGTTTATATTCAATTCCTCCACCCACCAAGGGGTGGGGCTCAACACTCTACTGTTGTGGCCCAGTCAACGCCCTAATCTTAACTTAATCATGCCCAGATTAACAGATAAGTTTACAAGCATGATCCAATAATATTTTTGGAATTCATAATTACATCAAATAGCCAGATGGCTACACCAACCAACAGGGAACTAATTAAATGCCTGATACTCAGTATAGTACTATATGATTTATAAAAACACATGAAGAAAATCTTTGTAAAGTTTTATGGAATGATCTCCAGGATATAAGAAGTGAAATAGCAAGATACCTATTGCATTAGAAAGAAAGGGAAATAGAAATATATGCACATATTTGATTACTTTTGTAGAAAGAAATATTGAAGGTAAACCAGAAAATAATAAAAATAGGTAACTACATAAGCTGACTAGGCATATTAACTTGTCCAGGATTGACTTCTTTTTAAACTTTCTAGTTCTATCATTTTTTCTACATAGCATTTTTGTATGAAGAGCTTTCCTTCATTTATCTTAAGATGTTACTTATACCTCCTGAGAGCCGCCTTGTTGCTCAAATGTGGCCTCTCTCTAAGCCAAACTCAGCAAATAAATGCATTACCTTCCCCCCAGCATGGGACATGGCTCCGGGGATGAGCTTCCCTGGCATTGAAGGATTACTACCAAGTACCAACTAGTAATGCAACTGGAAAAAGACCTTGACCAAAAAGGGGAAATATTAAATACAAATGAGTTTATATGGCTAAGAGACTTCAAAGTGAGTCGGAAGGTCATTCCAGAGGTTACGCTTATGCATGTCTCAGCAGAATCTCATTGACTGCCAAAGTAAATATTGCCTCAAATAGCGGGTTCCTGAGGGCTCTGGAGACATCCAGACACTATAGGCAGGGCAGACAGCTCAGGAGTTTGACGCCCTGCCAGTGGGCTCTACTTCAGAATTTATACTCCCCAGTGTTAGAGTTGGACTCAGTTGTGGTTTCCCAACACATGGCTCTTCTGCCCCTTCTATTTGAACCTGTATTTAGTACTAGACTTGATAGGTGTATGTCCAAGAGACTTAAATCTTTGGGCAGTTCATGTACCTATTGGGCCTTGAATCTCAACAGAGTTGCAACACCTGCCCTCCAGTTCATTGGACTCACCCAGGACAACTAACAAGGAGATTATGATGGACAACAACCATCTCAAGGAACAGAGAGAGTCTGCAACTGTAAGCAAGAAAGTCCCATCCATCTGCCCCATGGGATCTAAGCCCTCTCTCAATTAGAGGTGGAGTGGGCATCACCATCCTAGAATCCTCAGGATTGGGGAATGAATGATGGACTAGAGTCGACTTACTGTTATTCTACTATACACTTATTGTTATTCTAGTAATGGAAGAACTTTTATCACTGATGCGGAGGCAGTGACCACTGGAGGTTCTGAGGGGAGGGAGAGGGAAAAATAGGTGTAATTTGGGGGCATTTTCAGGACTTGGGAATTATCCTGAATGACATTGCAATGACAGATATAGGACATTATATATCTTGTCATAACTTACAAAAATGTGCAGGAACAAGTTAAATATCACCATGAGAAAAGAGACAAATAAAAAATGTGATCCATTCTGCAAGAGAACTGGTCTAGTATCTTTTAAAATTAAACAATTATAAAGTACATTATTAGGACAATTGAGGAAACATGGGCATGGACTATTGTTCGAATACTATGTCACTTGGAAGTGACAATGGTATTTCAATAGTGTAGGAAAATGTCTTTGTTCTTGAGTGATAAAAGCTTAATTAATTAGGGGTTAAATGTCATGTAGTTTTCAACTTAATTTCAAATCATTCAGCAAAAACAAAAATGTGTATGTGTGTGAGAGAGAGAGAAATAGATAAAGAATGCATGTGAGAGAGACAGAACACATAAAGGTGGCAAAATGCCAAAGTGCTAACAATTGGTGGATAAGGTGAAGGGTAATAAAGGTGCTTGTTTATTAGTCTATAAATGTTCCTGTAGGTTTGAAAGTGTTCAGAATAAAATTTGGGGTAATAGGTCAGTGTCATGGCAAAAAATTGGAGAAATTCTTCTAGATTAAAACATATTTAAGAAACAAAAGTATGAACCATGATTGGATTCTGGTGCGGAAAACAACTGCTATAAACAATTGGGGGGGGGGGGCAATTGGCGAATTTGAAAATGGGCTAGATATTAGCTAATATTAGGAAATTATTATTAATTATCTTGTATGTGGTAATGGTGTTATGGTTACGTAGGAGATGGATTGTGAAGCCACTGTGCCTGCAAATTACTTTCAAATGGTTCCACCAAAACAACTCTAGCTATCTACATAAATAGATGGGGGGAGACAGAGCAATAGATTGATACCTCTATAGAAAGATAGATAAGACATATCAGGCATACTATTAACAATTTTAAAATCCAGATAATACAAATTTTCAATTTGTATTATTCTTTCAAAATTTCACCAATTTTGAAAATTATTATGATAAAAAGCTGGAAAAAGTAAAAAGTAAAAGCAATATTTACTTTTGTGGTTTGTTACAAGGATTAAATATAAACAACTTAAAGTGTGCAATCTCTGGGGTTAAGAAGATTCTCAACAAATGCTATTTTCCTCTCCATTATACTACATTTTATAACAGAGGAAACAATTAACATATGGAGGAAATCGGTGTTGCCTTATTGGGTTGAGTGGACAAATTCGGGTTCAGTGCACATGTGATTAAGTAGGTTGAATTGCTATAAAACGGTCCCTTGACTTCTATGTGTGTTAATTGGATCTTGTTGGTTAGTTCTGAATTTCCCAAAGGAAGAGGAATGTTTATTTTCCTACTCAGTTCTAGTCTTCCTATTTAAGCTCAGCCAAGTGAAGGAAAACAATAACCCACCCTTGTGCACGGCCCCTCCATACACCAAACCTCCCACACATGTATGCATGCTACACTGATTTAACACACCAACTGGAGTCTCCAATTACCATATACTTATTTTTATTTTATTTTTAAAGACATTTTAGATTACATAAATATTACATCGAAAATATAGGCGATTCCCAAATACTTCAACCTCTCCCCCTCCCACACTTTTCCCCATTGACAACATCTTTCACTAGTGTGGTACATTTGTTACAATTGATGAACACATATTGAACATATAGCACTGCTACTAACCATGGTCTATAGTTTACATTATGGTTTACACTTTGCACCGCACAATTTTATAGGTTTTGACAAAATGTGTAATGGCCTATATCTGTCATTGCAATGACACACAGAACAATTCCAATGTCCCCAAATGCCCCCTGTTACACCTATTTTTCCCTCTCCCTCCCGTCAGAACTTCTGGTGACCACTGCCTTTATATCAAAAATTACCATATACTTATATCTTTGTCTTTAACTCCCTTACACCTACTGAAGTCAGAAGTGCTGTTTGTGTTTGAATGCCTTTTCAATGCTTTCAGTTTTTCTTATCACTAGATCCTTGTCCTGGGATTAAAGCAAGACATGTTTTAGCAGCTTCACTATTTCTTTAAAGTATTGGGTTTCCCAAATTTAACTATGTCAAAAAAATCAAATTTACCAAGTGGGTATTAAAATATTTAAAATATAAACAATTTAAAAGTTTCATTCATTAAGTCAAATTCCAGTTTCTCCTTTGTTATTCCATTTTTCTTTTAAAATTTTAATCCTCATGATTCAGCCTTCCAGAATTCTTCTATTTTGTTCCAGAGAAGAGATAGGGATTCACTGGTGGATGTAAGGAATTACTAAGAAATTCAAAACAAGTAGTGAATTCCTTCAAGCCCCAGCTAAAATGACATTTCCTTTGTGAGTCCCCCAAACACTCAGGCAGGGACCAAACCAGTTGATATATCAGTACTTAGCATAGAACAAAGCAAAAGGTAAGTACTCATTAAATATTTCTTAAATGAATAATGTATCCATCCCTATAAGACTTACCATACCATGGTATAACTGTTTCTATACAAAGATCTCCCTCCAATGGAACTAACATTGAAACATTGAAAATTTTTATCCTGGAGAAGTGAGATGATGAAAAATGGTTTAAAAAGATTAATCTGGCAAGGATTTGTGGAAAGGGTGTGTGTGTGGATTTGAGGGCATAGAGAAGGCTGACTGTAGGCCATTGTATGGAAAACCACAGAAAATTCCTTTAGACACAAGCACTGAACCTAGGATCAGGGACAATCCATTCCTATCCTTAAAATGTTACACTGATGGCACAGCAAAGCTCAGTGACTTAGTCATGTGGTCTTGGAATTAGAGTTAAAATTCAGGAAATCATTTAAACCCTTAAAGGCTCAGCCAAAAAAAAAGTAAGGTATTGTATGGGAGCTATTTCAGTGGCAACAAATCTTTGCAGGAAAGATTTATGTTACATGATGGTGGCAATTGCTTTATTCTAATTCTGTACAATGTGGTGAATCAACATTACTGTCATTAAATATTTATCCAGTACTTCTGCTAAGTTGCTGTAGCAATATGATTTTTACTGTCTCCTCCTGTCTAATTATAGGCAAAATAGATAATAGGAATGTAAAGAGGCATAGACATACAACAAAAAACATTCATATTGAAATATTTGCAGCTTTATTGAACAGTCACAAGGGCAGAACTCTATAAAAAGACATAAAGTTACATAGAAAATATGGTCTAATTAAAATAAATGAAATGGAATATATAAAGCACAAGTACTGACAAATATAGTTGAACCCAAATACATAAAAAAAAAAAAGAGTGAAATAGAAATATGGAAAATAATTGAGACTTGGTAAGGATAAATCAAGGGAGGTTTCAAAGAAGAGGGTAGAGTAGATATATTCATTTGCCCATTTATTGATCAAAATATTCACAAGAATCTTCCCTGACAGGCATGTTAGGTGTTAAGATCTATAAATAAGCCATTGTTTCCATCGTCTAGAAGTTCGTCTAGAAATCTAATGCGGAAGAAAGATATGTAAACAAATAATTGCCTTTTAGTGAGATGAGAGGTGGTGAGGAATCTGGGGTCAGAAAAACTTCCGTAAATTGAGATTTGAGGCTCAGTAAGCTTTAGCTGGACATAGAAAACAAAGATCATTCCAGCAAAAGGGACTTTATATGCAGTTCTTCTAGGTAAGGGATGCATTGTATAAATGGTAAAGACCATACTCTGTAGCAGAAGTAAATGCATGTACAAATAAATACTAGGAGACTGAATGATAAAAGACGTTCAGGAGGGCTGGTGTTTATGTAGGAGGATGGTAGAAAAGGCAGGTGAGCACCTTCACAGAAGACAGATTTTACATGACATTTTGCTTCACGTTATTGATTTTGGACTTTATTCTATAGGTAGTGGGGAAACAACTGAAGGTTCTAAGAGGAGACAGGCAGATAAGCAATTTAGAAGCCATTAATATATGCAATGTTAGGACAAAGATGGGACATTCTTAGCACCTTCCATTTTTGTGCTTCTGGGTAGGTTTAAGTGTGAGATACTTAGCTCAGTAGCACTTGGAAAAATAGGTGTTGGCCAGATATTTGGGAGAGACACAATCAAGGCCATAAAAATAAAAATGTATTTTTCTAATATTTTCCCATTTAATATTTATCTTCAAACTCCTACTATCTTCTTGAGAGATCATCACTGGACTATGTCAGGAATTAAAATCTTTATTATTAGGGATATCAAATCAAGTATCACAAAACCTCAATTCTGCAATTTAAGTTTTCAACATGCTATGTGCCTCAAACAAGCCAGATGTCCCAGACTTAGAGCTTCAGTTATATCAATGCTAAAAGGACTTTAAAGTCTATCTAGTCCAGCCTTTCTATTTTACAAATGGAGTGAGAGAGGACTGGAGTTGTCATATGATTTGCCCAAAGTTCATATGGAACCAAAGCTTTAAGTCTTATTTTTTGACTCACAGTTGACTGGTCATGCTGCAATTCCAGGTTAATTCCCTTAAATGAAGTGGGTTGTTCATTAAGGATAAGGCTCTGGTGAATCCTGGCCCATTAGGACTACATTAAAGTGCTCTTATTTTGAAGCCATTAAAGCCAGAATCATGTACAAATAGTATAAGTGAGTTCTGACAGCATTTCTATCTCCTTATATAAAGAGATGCTTTTGGGAAATAAGCACGAGCCTCCCGGAGAGAAGTAGATCAGTGGTCCCTTCTTTTATAACACAATGTGCCTTGGGAAGGCAGATTACCCTAACAAAGACTGAATATATGCTATGAACAACCAATTTGATATCATTAACAGAAATTGTACAATAAATAGGCATGACATAGAGGAGTGGCATATCACTTTTTCCAGGAAATATCCAAATTTCAACTGGAAGTTGTCTCAATCCGTTTTTTCTAGAGGTAATTGAAAGACTCTAACACATCCAGCCAGAAGTCCTTTCAAAGAGACTCTGTAAAACCAACTCTCTGAAAAGCAAACCGTTTCCATGTCTCCTTTATATTTCATAGAAATGGTACCCGATACCACAAATCAGGGTTAGAGAAGGAATCTGTTGATACCTAGAAATATGGAATTACATAGTTTTCTAAATTGGCTTTTCCTTCAAACATAGCCAAGTAATTGCTCAAAAATACCTTAAAAGCAATTGTTTCTCCAAAGACTGATTAAAGTATTGATCTTTATGTCTAGGCAAAACTCAATTCCCAGACCCACTGTTGGTGAGCTATGGACTTTCAGTTGTGTCTCTGGAAGACAGATGATACAGGTAGTTCATCCTCATGTTTAATATATCCTTATAGTAGTGGGCATACATTTCTGTAATCTGTAGCTTCCCATTGGAATATGACTCTGAATACCTCCTCTCCATTCTTCAGTGCCCATCTCAATGCCACCCTTCTCACAGCATGATTTCTGATCCTCTACATCTGTAGGGTCTCCTCTTAATCACCATTGTTTATAGTCATTGTTTATAGATGACCTGTTTATAGATGACCCTGTTTATAAATGGACTCAACACATTGTAGGTATTCATTGAATAATTTTTTAATGCTGTTAAAAGGATGTTAGCAAATATACTAGAGAGGTTTTTTTAGCACCATCTGCTCATGGTGCCGCCTCCTGCTCCTCCCACTGCCACCCTGAGTCACTGCCTGTACAGCTCCAGCCCTCTGACTCCCCAGAATGCTACCAATATTTGGAGTTCTTACAACATGTCAGACATTGACAACAAAGAACAGTCTGAACTTGATCCAGATTTAGATGATGTTGAAGAAGTGGAAGAAGAAGAAACTGGTGAAGAATCAAAAATCAAAGCATGTCAGCTGACTGTCAAATGATGCAAAATCCTCAAGAAAAACTTGAAGGTCTGGTAGAAACACCAACAAGTCACATTGAAAGCTTGCCAAGGGTATTTAAAAGATGAGTTAATGCTCTCAAAAATCTTCTATATGTGCACAGATAGAAGCCAAAAGTCTATGAGGAAGTTCATGATCTTGAAGGAAAGGATGCTGTTCTCTATCAACCTCTATTTGATAAGCGATTTGAGATCACCGATACAATTTATGAACCTACAGAAAAAGAATGTGAATGGAAACCAGGTGAGGAAGATGAAGTTTTAGAGGAACTAAAAGAAAAGACCATGATTGAAGATGAGAAAAAAGGAAGAAGAAAAAGAAGACCCCAAAGAAATTCCTGAATTTTGGTTGACTGCTTGCTTTTAAGAATTTTGACTGGCTCAGTGCTATGGTTCAGGAACATGATGAAACTTTTCTGAAGCACTTGAAGGATATTAAAATGAACTCCTCAGATGATGGCCAGCCTGAGTTTTGTCTTAGAATTTCACTTTGAACCCAATGAGTGTTTCACAAATGAAGTGTTGACAAAGACATAGGGTGAGGTCAGAACCAGATGATTTTGTTCCCTTTTCTTTTGATGGACCAGAAATTATAGGTTGTACAGGGTGTCAGATAGATTGGAAAAAAGGAAAGGATGTCACTCTGAAAACCATTAAGAAGAAGCAGAAACACAAGGGATGTGGGACAGTTCATACCATGACTAAAACCATTTCCAATGACTCTTTCTTTAATTTTTTTGCTCCTCCTGAAGTTCTTGAGAGTGGAGATCTGGATGCTGCTGTTGAAGCTATCCTTGCTGCAGTCTTTGAAATTGGTCACTTTTTACATGAGCATATAATCCCAAGATCACTGTTATACTTTACTGGAGAAGCTACTGAAGATGATGATGATGATTATGATGAAGAAGGTGAAGAAGCAGATGTGGAAGGGGAAGAAGAAGATGAGGAAAATGATCTAGACTATGAGCCCAAGAAGGAACAAAACCCAGCATAGTGCAAGAAGCAGTGAAGCAGGATGGTCTACCTTCTGCTTCCCTGGAAAGGATGAATTTATATCATTTGACATGCCTATTTCAAGTTGATTTTGTTGTTGTTTGTTTGCTTGCTTGCTTTTGTTTTTGCAGCCTAAAATAAAAATGTCAAATACAATTTTAGTTCTCAGAAAACAACAACAACAAATATACTAGAGAGAAGGAAACTGAACAGCAGCTATGTACTCCAGGCAGGGGAAGCATAGAGAGATTGAGAGGTGATGAGTTTTGTTTGTTTCTTTATTATTATTGTTATTATTGGAATAATGAAAGTGCTCTACGAATGACTGAAGTAATGAATGTACAAGTATGTGCTTACACTAAATACCATTGTTGTACACCTTGGATGGATTTATGCTTATTAATATATATCAATAAAATTGATTTGTTAAAAAAAGGATATTATCCAACATCAACTTGATGATGATACTATTAATTATTGTAGATAACATTCATTGTACTCATACTCTGTATCAGGTAGGATACTGAGAATTTTACTATATTCACTTTATCTTATATGGTAGGATTCCCATTTTACAGATGAGGCAACAAACTCAGTGGACTCAAGTAACTAGTCCAAGGTCATGTAGCCAGTAGGATGAAGGTTCTGATTTCAAGTCTAGGACTTATACCAGCTGTTGCTGTTACTACTTACTACTAATGTTACATTACTGCTTCTATGGCCTTATGCAAAATTAAATGATCTGAGCCCAACGTCTAAACCATAATCTTCAGAACTAGAACAATGTCTTATTTATATTTGTTGAGCTCAAGTGAATATCATTGACTCAAAGGGCTGTCACATTAACCTGTTAACCTACAATTTTCCTCTATTGAAAAATCCTTTTATCTAAATCCTTCAACCTCCTTTGTGGTAGGATACAGACAACCAAAACCAAAAACAGAAATGAAGCTATAAACAACCCAACAGCTAAGTCCTTTGTTATAGTTCAATCTTCATTTCTGATGACAAATACAAAAATGGCATTTGCTGTGACCAAAATATCTGCTAAAAGTGACCAAAATTATGAAAGTATGAGACCATAGGGCATACTGTACTCTAACAAGTTGTAGCCAATAGGTCATTTTGTTCCTAGCTGGCACAGACTGGCTTCTCTCCAAGATTAGAATTGTGAAATGACATCATCTCCTGTTTAAATTCCTGCCAAGTCAGCTTGTGGTATTGTATCTTGTTAAAAAAAAAAAAATTATAACAAGCTTTCTTTTCTGAAATGTGATATTCTAAAATATTTCTACTTGTAGTCCATAAAGTATTGTAAGAGTTTGGGGAGAAATACTCATATTTTTTCCCAGTCAAATACAGATAATCTGGGGATGGTGGAGGTGGTAAAAAAATTTCTGCTATGAAACTGTCCATAGCAACTAGAAGCCTTAGAGCTTTAACATGGGAATTGCTCTCAGGATGCTTTGTGTCTAAGGGAAGTTGTACCAGGGATGTTCTCTGGCATGTTTGAAGTTCACTCTTGCCAGTGTGTGTAATGGAGGCATTTCTAATAGCGTGCTAGAGCCAGCTCCTACAGGCAAGTAAGCGTCAATTATTTTGCAAGCTCGTTGTTAAAACATTGGTAGCTTGATATCAGCTCTGGTGGAAGTATTCACATCATAAATATCAGCAAATGCTACAAATCAGATCTTTTTCTTTCCTTCTCTTTTCTCTTTTCTTTTGTTTTCTTTTCCTTCTTTGGAGTGTATTTACAGCACATAATTGTATTTAACTCTGGTTATAATGACCTCTACCACAAACCACCAGCATGAAATTATCATGAAAATAGGAAGCCATTAGGCCATAGCTTATGGTTGTATAGGTTATTCTGTGCCCAAAGTAACCTAGCTAGGGAGTAAGTAGGGGCTTAAATCCAGCTCATATTCTGATCTCTAAGCTGTGTGCCCTGGCATGGTGCTATGACCTCACAGGAGAAGATATATTTATCCATTTTGCACAAAGGGTGCCTTACAGGCTAGCAGAGGCTCTAAGCCAGATCACATATTTTCCTGAAGTGCTGCTCACTCTACCTCTAGTGTCACAATTGCAGATCACAAGAGTCATGCCATTCTTTGTGTGCCCTTTACTTCAAATAACAAGAACTAACATTATTGGCTGGTTAATATTTGCCGAGTTCTGAGTAGATATTTTTTTCTTTTATAGATGAGTACTCTGTAGCTCATAAAGGCTAAATAACTTGTCCAAGGTCACATGGTAAGTGGCACGAGTTCAAACCCACATCTGCCTGACTCTAAGACCTCTCCTCCAAATACCTTGTGTGCTGTCATATTGCATGTATGGAAATAATTTTTCCAGAGCACAGGTTCAGGAAATGCTTTAAACCGTATGATAGAAAAACAAACACTTGCCAAATACATTGCACTTGTCAAAACAAGCGTTTCCTAATTTTTCTCTTTTAATCATATTCTCAACTCCATGCCTCAACCTATTTTCACTGTTCCCCTTTTACAGAGAAGAAAACTCAAACTCAGGGAGGTTAAAGAATCAAGAAATACCCATAAATACAGAAAAGTCTTGACATTCTACTAAACTAAACACCAATAAGAAGTAACAGGTATACAGAAGTTTACAATTTACACATGTGCTACATTATTAAAGAAATCAAAAGTGATTTCTGAGGCTAGATAATAAAAAAAATATACGGCTTTGTGGCAGTTTGATGTAATTATGAATTCCAAAAATATAATTGAATCATGCTTGTAAACTGATCTGTTAATCTGGGCATGATTAGGTTAGGATTAGGGCGTTGAGCCCACCACTTGGTGGGTGGGGAATTGAATACAAAAGGCAAGGCAAAGGAAAGTTGAAGCAGTCTTTTGAGAAGCAGTTTTGATGTTGGAAAGAAGGCCCCAGGAGAAGAGAAGCAAGCCGTTCTCCTGATCGTCTACAGCTGACCTTGTGGAGGAAACAGGAGCTAAGCCCGGAGAGAAACGCAGCCCCAGGAGAGAGGAACCCCAGAAGCCTGAACCCTGGCAAACGCCAGCAGCTGTCTTGCTCTAACACGTGGCAATGGATTGTGGGGAGAGAAGAAACTTAAAGCTTTATGGCCTGGGAACTTCCGGGAAGATGGCGGACTAGTAAGACACGGGAATCTCTTCTCCAGAAAAATAGCTAGAGGACAAGCTGAAACAGCCCCGAAAAAGATCTTCTAGGGTTTAGGTCAGCAGGTGAAGGCTGCACACCACCCAGAAGAGAGAGGGATAGAAGAGGGAAATCACGACTACAGAACTGTGAGCTGCAAGTAGCAGCTTCTGCTGCTGCCGGCACCCTCCCCCACACTCTTCAGAATTCTCTGGCCCCTGGGCCTACGACCACAGACAAAGGGGGCTTCAGGGATCTGCCACTCCCGGAAAGGGGAGAGAGAGGGACACAGCCTTAGGCTGACTCAGGTTCGGACTTGAAATTTGGGCTGCAGAGCCCCAGGGACCCTTCCACAGGGGGTTTGCCCTGGGAGCCCGGAAAGGACTGGAGAAATCCAACCCTCGCAACCTCCCTCTCTTCTAGCCTGGACTAATTGTTGAGGCCACCACAGGAGAGGGGAGAGAGAGCCTGGGGCTGACCCTGCTTTGGACTCCCAGGTTTGGTCTGCCCTGTTCCGAGAGCCCTCCCAGGCTGGGTGGGGCTGCGCCATTGTTTGCCTTGGAGCCTGCAAGGGGCTAAAGATATACAAACCTCCCAATCTCCTCCTCTACTAACAGGGACTGATTGTTGAGGATTCAGAAGGGAGTGGAAATATTTCCTAGCTGGGAAAAGGGGGACGCTATGAGAGAAGTCTGGAGAACTGTCTCAGAAAGTTTGAATCACAGGGCTCCGAGCCCCCAGACAGGAAGCTCTATCACATTGATCTGGTCTGTGTCACAACAAATATGCTCCAACCAGGCATTGAATTGAGAGCAGCCAACAAGCGCCATATCCTGGCAGACCAAGGAAGTACACATAAGAAAATTAATAAGTAAGAGAGTGTTTTCCTGGCCTCTATAGCCTCCCTGCCCAAGGCCCTAGGAAACGACTCTACAACCAATTACTGGATCCAGTGCCCAGTTTTGAGCAACCAGCAGAACAATCCTAACAATCAAGGTTGAGCCAAAAATCAAAGAGCGGTGGTAACTCACAGCCGCCTGCCACAAAAACCCCATAAAAGAGAAAGAGATAGAGCATCTAAGTAAAATACAAACTAACCAGATGCCTAAGCACCAACAAAAAATTACGGGCCATACTAAGAAAATAGAAGACATGGCCCAAGAAAAGGAATACAGCAAAGTCCCAGAAGAGATGCAGAATTTGAGAGAACTAATCAATGAGATGAGCACACATTTCCAAAATCAAATTAATGAGATGAAAGAGAATATAGTTAAAGAGATCAATGACATCAAGAAGTCATTGTGCGAACGTAAAGAAGAATTTGAAATCATGAACAGAAAAGTAACGGAGTTCATGGGATTGAAAGACACAATAGGTGAAGTTAAAAAATACATTTGAGGGAAGCAGCTGTGGCTCAATCAGTAGGGCTCCCATTTACCATATGGGAGGCCCCGGGTTCGGTTCCTGGGGCCTCCTGGTGAAGGCAAACCCGCCCGCACGGCGTGGTTAGCTGACCCAGCAAGCACAAGCAGCAAGGGGGGGATAAATGAATAAATAAATAAAATCTTAAAAAAAAAAAAAAAAAACGTTTGAAGCATACAACTGCAGACTCGAAATGATAGAAGAAAGAATAAGTGATACTGAAGACAGAGCAGCTAAAATTGAAGAGAGAAAAGAACAGAGAAAGAAAAGAATGGAAAAAATTGAGCAGGGGCTCAGAGAGTTGAATGACAACACAAAACGCAAGAACATACGTGTCATTGGAGTTCCAGAAGGAGAAGAGAAAGGAAAAGGAGCAGAAAGAGTATTTGAGGAAATAATAGCTGAAAATTTCCCAACTCTCAAGAAAGAAATGAACTTTCATGTCCAAGAAGCACACCGTACCCCAATGAGAATAAATCCAAATAGACCTACGCCAAGACACATATTATTCAGAATGTCAAATGTAAAAGATAAAGAGAAAATGCTCAGAGCAGCAAGAGAGAAGCAAACGATCACGTACAAAGGACGTCCAGTAAGACTTTGTGCAGATTTCTCTTCAGAAACCATGGATGCGAGAAGACAGTGGTATGATACAATTAGGAAACTGAAAGAGAAAAACTGCCAGCCGAGAATTCTTTACCCAGCAAAACTGTCCTTCAAATATGAAGGTGAATATAAAGTATTCACAAACAAACAGAAACCAAGAGAGTTTGCAAAAAAGAATCCACCTTTGCAGGAAATATTAAAGGAAGCCTTAGAACCTGAAAGAAAAAGATAGGAGAGAGAGGCTTGGAGGAGAGTATAGAAGAAAGAAAAGCAGAAAGGATAACCAAAAGAGTAAAAAGAAAGACAAAAATAAGATGACATATGAAAACCAAAGAATAAAATGGAGGAAATAAATAGTGCATTTTCAGTAATATCATTGAATGTGAATAGATTAAATTCCCCAATCAAAAGATACAGGCTGACAGAATGGATAAAAAAACATGAGCCATCCATATGCTGCTTACAAGAAACTCATCTCAGACACAAGGATACAAGCCGGCTGAAAGTAAAAGGTTGGAAAAAGATACTCCATGCGAATAGTAAACAGAAAAGAGCAGGGGTAGCTATACTAATATTAGACAAAACAGACTTCAAATGCAAAAAAGTGATAAGAGATGCGGAAGGCCATTATATATTAATAAAAGTGATGATCCTCCAGGAAGATATAACAGTCATAAATATCTATGCACCTAACCAGTGTGCCCCAAAATATATGAGACAAATTCTGGCAAAACTGAAGGGAGAAATAGACATTTCTACAATAATTGTCGGAGACTTCAACACCCCTCTCACATCATTAGATAGAACAACTAGACAGAAGATCAACAAGGAAACAGAGAACTTGAACAATATGATAAACAAGTTAGACCTAACAGACATATACAGAACACTGCATCCAAACTCAGTGGATTATACATTCTTCTCAAGTGCCCATGGATCTTTCTCCAGGATAGACCACATGTTAGGTCACAATACAGCGCTCAATAAATATAAAAAGATTGAAATTATACAAAGCACCTTCTCAGATCATAATGGAATGAAACTAGAAATCAATAACAGACAGGAAAAAAGGAAATTTGCAAATGTGTGGAGACTGAACAACACACTCCTAAATATTCAGTGGGTCAAAGAAGAAATTGCAAGTGAAATCAGTAAATATATTGAGACAAATGAAAATGAGAACACAACATATCAAAACTTATGGGATACAGCAAAGGCAGCCTTGAGAGGGAAATTTATAGCCCTAAATGCCTATATTAAGAAACAAGAAAGAGCTAAACTCAAAGATTTAACTGAACAACTTGAGAAACTAGAGAAAGAACAGCAAACCAATCCCAAAGCAAAAAGAAGGAAAGAAATAATAAAGATTAGAGCGGAAATAAATGAAAATGAGAACAAAAAAGCAATAGAGAAAATCAACAAAACCAAAAGCTGGTTCTTTGAGAAGATCAATAAAATTGACAAACCCCTCACTAGACTAACAAAGAAAAAAAAGAGAGAAGATGCAAATAAATACAATCAGAAATGAAAGGGGGGAAATTACAAATGACCTCACAGAAATAAAAAGAATCATAAGAGGATATTATGAGAAACTATATGCCAACAAACTAGACAACCTGGATGAAATGGACAAATTTCTAGAAACTCATAACCAACCTACACTGACACAACAAGAAATACAAGAACTTAACAAACCAATCACAATTAAGGAGATTGAATCCATCATCAAAAATCTCCCAGCAAAGAAAAGTCCAGGACCAGATGGCTTCACAGGTGAGTTCTACCAAGCATTTCTAAAAGAATTAACACCAATCCTGTTTAAACTCTTCCAAAAAATTGAAGAGGAGGGAAAATTACCCAACACATTTTATGAAGCCAAAATCACCCTAATACCAAAGCCAGATAAAGATTCCACAAGAAAAGAAAATTACAGACCAATCTCTCTCATGAACATAGATGCAAAAATTCTCAACAAAATACTTGCAAATCTAATCCAACAGCATATCAAAAGACTTATACATAACAACCAAGTGGGATTTATTCCTGGTATGCAAGGCTGGTTCGACATAAGAAAATCAATCAATGTAATACACCACATTAACAAGTTGAAGGAAAAAAAACACATGATCATCTCAATAGATGCAGAAAAGGCATTCAACAAAATCCAACATCCTTTTTTGATAAAAAATACTTCAAAAGATAGGAATAAAAGGAAAATTCCTCAATATGATAAAAGGCAGATATGAAAAACCCACAGCCAACATCATACTCAATGGGGAAAGGTTAAAAGCTTTCCCCCTAAGATCAGGAACAAGACAAGGATGCCCACTGTCATCATTGTTATTCAACATTGTACTAGAAGTTCTAGCTAGGGCAATTAGACAAGACAAAAAAATTAAAGGCGTCCAAATAGGAAAAGAGGAAGTAAAACTCTCACTGTTTGCGGATGACATGATCCTGTATTTAGAAAATCCTGAAGTATCCACAACAAAGCTACTTGAACTAATAAATGAGTTCAGCAAAGTGGCAGGATATAAGATCAACACGCAAAAATCAGTAATGCTTTTGTACACTAGTACTGAACAATCTGAGGAGGAAATCAGGAAGAAAATTCCATTTTCAATAGCAACAAAAAGACTCAAATACCTAGGAGTTAATTTAACCAAGGAGATACAGGACCTATATGCAGAAAACTACAAGACAATGCTAAAAGAAATTTAAAAAGACCTAAACAAATGGAAAGATATTCCGTGTTCATGGATTGGAAGAATAAATATCGTGAAGATGTCAATCTTGACCAAACTGATTTATAGATTCAATGCAATACCAATCAAAATCCCAACAGCTTACTTTACAGAATTAGAGAAGGCAATTACCAAATTCATCTGGAAGGGTAAGTGCACCCGAATAGCCAAAAGTATTCTAAAAAAGAAGAGCAATGTGGGAGGAATTTCACTGCCTGACCTTGAAACATATTACAAAGCTACAGTGGTCAAAACAGCATGGTACTGGCATAAAGATAGACATATCGATCAGTGGAATAGAATTGAGAATCCAGAAATAAATCCTCACCTATACAGTCAACTGGTTTTTGACAAACCTACCAAGCCCACGCTGATGGGAAAAAATAGTCTCTTCAACAAATGGTATTGGGAGAACTGGATATCTATAACCTAAAGAATGAAAGAGGACCCCTATCTCACCCCCTATACAAGAATCAACTCAGAATGGATCAAAAATCTAAATATAAAAGCCAGGACCATAAAACTACTAGAAGAAAATGTAGGGAAACATCTTCAAGACCTTGTAGTAGGTGGTGGTTTCTTGGACTTCACACCCAAAGCACGTGCAACAAAAGAAAATGTAGATAAATGGGACCTCCTCAAAATTAAACACTTTTGCACCTCACAGGACTTTGTCAGAACAGTCAAAAGGCAGCCAACTCAATGGGAAAAAATATTTGGAAATCACATATCTGATAAGGGTTTAATATCCAGGATATATAAAGAGATGTTACAGCTCAACAATAAAAAGACAAATGACCCAATAAAAAAATGTGCCAAAGACTTGAATAGACATTTCTCCGAAGAAGAAATACAAATGGCAAAAAAACACATGAAGAAATGCTCAGCATCACTCATGATTAGGGAAATGCAAATCAAAACTACAATGAGATATCATTTCACACCTATCAGAATGGCCACTATTAAAAAGACAGAGAACTACAAGTGTTGGAGAGGATGTGGAGAGATAGGAACACTTCTTCACTGTTGGTGGGAATGCAGGATGGTACAACCACTATGGAGGATTGTTTGGCAGTTCCTAAAGAAGTTGAATATAGACTTGCCACGTGACCGTGCAATACCACTACTGGGTATATACCCAGAAGAACTGTGAGCAGTGACACGAACAGACATCTGCACACCGATGTTCATAGCCACATTATTCACCATTGCCAAAAGTTGGAAACAACCCAGGTGTCCATCAACAGATGAATGGATAAACAAACTGTGGTCTATTCACACGATGGAATATTATGCAGCTGTGAGAAGAAATGAAGTCATAAAGCATATGGCAACATGGATGAATCTGGAGGACATTATGTTGAGTGAAGCAAGCCAGACACAAAAGGACAAATACTGTATGAATGCATTACTATGAACCAAATATATTGTGTAATATATTGTTTGATTCACACACACAAAAAAACAAAAAAACAAAAAACAAAACAAGAAAAAAATTTACATGTATCCATTACATTTAATTGAGAAATGTATATATTTATTCATCTGTGTTTACTTTTTAGTTTTTTATTGCTTATGTTTTCAATTATTAAATGTACAAAATAAAATTTAAAAAAAAAGCTTTATGCCCTGGTATCTGTGGACTTCTACCCCAAATAAATACCCTTTATGAAGACCAACCCATTTTTGGTATTTCACATTAGCACCCCTTTGGCTGACTAATACAGGCTTCCTCCTGGCTGTCTCTTGGAATGCTTGCCTTTGGAACTCAGTGTCGATGTTGTGAAGAAGTCCAGGCTACATGTAGAGACCATGTGTAGGTGCTCCAGACTACACCCCAACTAAGGAGTCAGTGGAAAGCAGCATCAACTGCCAAATGTGTGAAGGAATGAGCCTTCAAGGGGTTCCATCACCTAGCCTATGAGTGTTTCAACTGAGGCCCCAGATGTTATGGAGCAGAGGCATGTCATTCCCACTGTGTCCTGTCTGAATTCCTGACCACAGAAGTCATGAGAGATAATACATGATCACTGGGTCAATCCACTAAGATTTCAGGTAACTCATTAATGCAGAAAAGATAACTAATATAATAATCTTTGTTCAGATAGCAGATAACAGTAGTAAGCAGACCCTAGAACCATGCCGGGCATGTAGTGAACACTCAATATCTGTTGAATGAATAAAAACATGAATAAAGAAAATGTAGACTTCTAAATTGCAGTCTGAGGAACACATAACTGTCAGTGTCCGATATATTTTTTGTCCTTTCCCTCTAAATAATGGAAATGCCCCCTCCAAACCCATTGAGAACAATAATCCTAGGATAAGAAAGCTCTGCAAATAACTGAGAATAAAGGACTGTAAAATCTCTAGGGTTTAGAGTACAGATACAAAAGCTCATTTTGTTTCGTTTGTTTAATTCCACATGAGAGCCCATTCAAACAATATATTCTAACCTTTCAGTGGGGTGGATTTACAAGTGAATCAGTTCACTTGAATCTTGGGAGAATATGTGTATTACAGTGCTAGGTAGGGATCTTGATCTAGAAGAATCAGGGTAAGGGTGGAAGAAAAAATGTATTGTAGTCAAACCAAATTTCACATTTGGATTCTATCCCTTATTAGCTCAGTGGCAGTATTAGTAGCAGTTAACATTTAAAAAAATATTTCTTGAGTTTCAGGCACCATTATAAGTGCTTTACATGTACTATCTTGTTTAGTCCTCAGAATCTATAAGCCATTATTATCCCTCTTTTACAGGTAAGGAAGCTGAGGCTCACAGGGATTAAGAAACTTCAAATTCACACACCTACTGAGTAGTGGGGATGGAATCCACCCCTGTGAGATTAGGCTCCAGAGCTCACACTGTTGAGCAATTTAAGTTAAATTGCTCTAAGCCTCCATGTACTCAACAAAAGAAGTTGTAGTGCCCACAATAGCCTCCTAAGATAAACTTTGTCTTCCCTTTATTCCATCTCACTCTTGTTTGGATACAATTCAATTGAACACAATCATATTTATTTCCAATCAATTAATTCCCTTATTCCTTAAAAACAGGTTTTAAGTGTCTACTATGTCCTCAAAATTAACTTGAAGACAATATAGTTCCTTCCTGTGAGAAACTCCTAGTCTAGCAGATGAATAACTTCTATTTAACTTTTTCTGAAATGCAATGCTGTACAAAAACTAGGTTTAAAAGGTTGCTATATATTATAACAGAAAAGTTAAACACACACAAAGGGAACACACAGGGGACATACATTGACCAAAAAGATGTGTTAGATGTGGTAGACAGATAATTCAAATTGACATCAATGGCAAATATTAAATTTGCAAATTGTAGGACTTCAATATAATAGAAAGAAACAGTTTAAAAGCATCTACATTAGACCACTTAACCTACTAAAAATATAACCAAATGAAAGTTACATGCCTTAATTACCATATAGAGAAACAATTATTTATCTTGAGAGAGAAGCAAGATTGTTGGCACTTAAGGGACAAAAATAAACATTAGTTTGCCGTTATAATGTATCTTCCTTTTCTCATTTCTCTGCTAGGATCTCAGAACTTCATTTCCCTCTCTTCTTAACTATGTATATTTCATGAGGAACTAAAACTCTTAGGAGATGTTTTGCTTATATTCCTCCTGTCTTATATATTATTCCATGGACACACAGCACAGAATGGAAATGATTTTAAATGGGCCTTCATTACATTCCTTAGCAACTTCATAGCAATATGGAAATCTATGATTTTAATTTCTTTTAAAAATATCATTAAACTCCTAAAGTCTTTAAGTTGTTTCCTTTACCCATGACACTTTAGCTATCATTACACTGCTTTGTCTTATCCACAAACGCAAAGGAGTATGGGACTTTTCCTTTACAGATGGTGAGACTGTTGGTGTATATGGAGCTATAATAATCCCTAATGTTTGGGGGACAAGACCATTTACTCCCTGAGAGTTACACTAGTAAAATAGACACTGGATGAGATCAGCTCTCTTGATTTAGAGGAAAATTCCCAAATCAGACAGGAAGAGCAGGGCTTGGCTATAATTTTTTCAAGGTAAAAAAGGCCGAGTCTCAGAAAAAATAGAAGAAACTATGAGTATTCAAAAAGAAACCTATATACTGTGCTAATCTTATTACTGGTAACCAAGGCGTTGAATGGAATAGTGATTAAGTGTCTAGGCTCTGGGGTCAGTATATCTGGGTTCAAACCCAGCTCTGTTTCTTACTGTGTGAATAAAATATTTACCTAGGATTATGGGAAGATGGTGATGGACTAATAGGCAGAGCTGAATGCTCTCACAGAAACAATGGAGAAAGAGGCAAAAGCTCTTCAAGGGACCTCCTTGGGGGGCCAGCAGACCGGGACAGTGCTACACAACTTCCAAGAGGGTGAGAGACAGAGAGATGAAGAAGCCAAAATGACAGACATGCATTATCAGCCCGGGTGGTGGCCAGAAGAGCTCCCCTCCCCCACCCCAGATATTAAGCTGGGGTAAAACACCTGGCTAATTGCAGTTAACTGAGTGGGGAACAGACATCTTCCTTCCTGTCAGCTGTTCCAAGGGAAAAGGGAGGGGAGGGTGGGGTGCTTTTCTTCAGTGAATTTGGCCAGCAGACCCTGCTTTGAATCTCATATCTGGAGATTTAACGCAGGAACACAGGAAAGCTGAGACGGAAACACCTCTTTGGAAAGGTGCTCTGCCTGGCGCCATCTGCTGGCCAGTCTGGAAATTGCATGGACAAAAACTTCATGCTCTTTATCCAATCTCTGTGAGAAAATCTGAACCCCACTAGTGAATCCCTGGACCAATTTTGAAAACTTAAGCTGAGCAATTTTAAAGACTGAGAATAAGTTGAACCAAATATCAGAGAAGAGCTGTGAAAAAAAAATAGGCAAGAGAGAGAAATTAGCCATGAGAGTAAATTCACCAACATATTCAGATGCCTTAGACATCAGCAAAAATTACAAGCCATACTAGGAAACAGGAAGAGATGGCCAAGCCAAAAGAACAAACCAAATATCCTGAAGAGATACAGAATTTAATAAAATTAACCAGTGATAATCACACAACTCTCCTAAATCACTTCAAAGAATTTAAAGAAAATATGACTAAAGAAATAAAGGATATTAAGAAGACACTGGGAGAACAGAAAGAACAATTTGAAAGCTTTCAAAGAAAAGTAACAGACCTTATGGGAATGAAAGACATGATGGAAGAGGTTAAAAATACATTAGAGGCACATAAGAGCAGATTTGAATTGCTTGAAGATAGAATTAGTGATTTTGAAGACATAACATCTGAATTGCTGACAGGAGAACAGAAAGATAAAAGAATGGAAAAAACAGAACAGTCTCAGGGAATTGAATGACAATTAAAAACACACAAACATTCATATTATTGGTGTCCCAGAAGGAGAAGAAAATGGAAAAGCAGCAGAAAGAATATTTGAGGAAATGATAGCCAAAAATCTCCCGACCCTTATGAAGGACATAAATGTCAATATCCAAGAATGAAAACGCACCCCAAACAGAATAAATCTGAATAGACCTATCCTGATACACCTACTATTCAGAATGACAAATATGAGATAAAGAGAGGATTCTGAAAGCAGGAAAAGAAAAGAAAAGCATCACATACAAGGGAACCTCTATAAGATTAAGTGCCGACCTCTCATCAGAAACCACGAAGGAGGGAAGAAAGTGGTATGATGTATTTAAGGCACTGAAAGAGAAAAATTGCCAGCCAAGAATTCTGTATGTGGCAAAACTATCCTTAAAAAATGAGAGTGAGTTCAAAAGTCTTCACAGACAAACAAAAACTGGTAGAATACGTTACCAAAAGACCAGATTTGCAAGAGACACTAAAGGTGGTGCTGCAGCCTGAAAGGGAAAAACAAGGGTGAGAGATTTGGAGAAGAGTTTAGAAATGAAGATTATTAGGAAGGGTAAACTAAAGAATAAAAAGACAGACAATAGAATGATATGACAACAGAGAGCCAAAGGACAAAATGGATGAAGTAAGTTATGCCTTTACAGTAAAAACATTGAATGTTAATGGATTGAACTCCCCAATCAAAAGACAAAGGCTGTTAGAATGGATAAAAAAAATATGAGCCGTCTATATGTTGTCTACAAGAGACCCACCTCAGACATAAGGACACAACCAGGTTAAAAGTGAAAGGTTGGAAAAAGGTATTCCATGCAAATAGTAACCAAAAAAAAAAGAGTTGGAGTAGACCAGATAAATGTAAAATAACAACATTATAGTATATGAACAATAAATACTCAGTGCAACTGGCAAATTGTTCTTGTGATCAGTATTCTGTAATTTTTCTCATACAAAATAAACACTTGCTTTTAATTGAGGAGAGCTGGAGAAGAGATATCTTTTTGGATACTTCATTTTGCTTTAACCCTTTCTTAGTCATACTCTTTAATTAAAATAATCTATCTAGATCAATTATGATTTAGCATGACTACTGTTGAACAAGATTTTGAGTTTTTCTGCCTCATAAAATTATGAGTTGGCAAATTGCTATCTGCTGTAATTCATTCCAATAAGATATGAAGAATTCCCAAATAGGAATTTAATTACCTAGAAAGAATTACGGCCTAAATGGAAATTAAATAACTAAACCAATAATTTATTTCATTCTTAGAGATTATTATGTCCAATAGTTAGAGCTGTAATATAAAATTTAGAATTATATTATAATTAATTTCTATTATATTTGAATTATTATTTCCATTTATAAATGTTTGTTGCTCTGTAATCTATTTTTTTATAGTTGATTATATTAAATATAATCTGGCCTTGCACTCTCGTTTAAAATTTGTAACTTCTTCCAATCTATTTTTCTATTTATTTTACAATTTTACAATAAAGGACTTTTTAACAGCCAAAAAAACAAAAGTCATTGATTATACACTTTGGATAGATCATATGGTATGTGAATATATCTCAAAACTGTTTAAGAAACAAACAAATAATTGTGCAAGAATAGCCAGAAATAGCAGCTATGTATATCAGGGGAAAAGAGAGATTTAGAGGTGAGGAATTTTCTTGTTTGTTCATTTGTTTGTTTTTGTTTATTATTATTATTATTGAAATAATGAAAATGCTTTAATATTGATTGAAGTGATGAACGCACAACTAGGTGATTATACCAAATACCATTGATTGTACACTTTGAATAAATTGTAAGCTTTATTAATATCTATCAATAAAATTGATTTGTTTCAAAATATATATATTTACCTAACTTCTATGGCTCATCAATGTCCTCATGCATGCATAAGAATAATCAAAACTCCCTCATAGGATTATTTTGAGGATTAAAACAGAAAATACATGAAAGCATTTAGAACAGGCCTGGTATATGGCTAGCTCTCAATATATAGTACCTGTTATTTATATTTTCACTGTCATGGATTTTTACTATTTTTGGAGTTTCTAAGAGCTTTAGTTTTTCTTGACCTATTTCTTTCCTTATCCTCAATTATTTTCAAAGTCTACATTCTTATCTATTCTGTTGAGTCTCCTTTTACCAAGAGACACCTCTTGTCCAGTGTTTTCTGGCTATCTGCAGCAAATAGTACAAGTTGCTCTCTTGTCTTTTTGTGCCCTATTGTCTGTAAGATGGGAAAATAGTAGTACCTGTCATAGAATAGTGCTGAGAACTACATGAGAAATTTACATAAAGGGCCATAAATAGTGCCGTGCAAAGTATTACCCAAATGATGTTATTTTACCCACAATGTCCTTTCCACTTGTTTTTTTGCGGGCTAACTCCAGATCCATTTTGTTGTTGTTGTTGTTCTTTTATTTCTTTTTTTTTTTTTTAATATTTTTTTAAATTTATTTTTAAAGGAGCTTTAAATTACATACAAGTTACAACAAAAATATAGGGGATTCCCATATTCCCCTCCCCCTCCCACACTTTTCCCCCATTAACAGCATCTTTCATGAGTGTGGTACATTTGTTACAATTGATAAACACATATTGAAGCATTGCTACTGACCATGGGCTATAGTTTACATTATGGTTCACATTTCACACCACACAATTTTATCGGTTTTTGACAAAATGCATAATGGCTGGTATCTGTCATTGTAATATCTTGCAGAACAATTCCAATTTCTAAAAAATGCCCTGTGTTACATGCTTTGTTCCTGCTCCCTCCCCTCAGAGCCTCTGGTAACCACTGTCTTTATATCAATATGACAAGTTTCTCCATTACTAGGATAATAATAAGTCTACTTTAGTCCATAGTTGCATTGCCCCATTATGTTTGTTCGTTCTCTATTTTGTGGATTTGGGGATGGTGATGCCCACTCTGCTTCCTATTGAGAGAGGGCTTAGATCCCATGGGGCAGATGGATGGAACTGTCTTGCATGTAGTTGAAGATACTCTCTTCTTCTTGTGTTGGGCATTATCCAGATCCATCTTTAAGGGTCAGTTCAGAAGTTAATTCCTCAGGAAGTCTGTTGTCACTATTTCCCACTGCTTCCCTAAACCATAGCATATCTCCCCAAGGCCCTGTCCCCAGTTCTGTACCCCTCTACTGCCAAAACACCCTACTGTTCAAATATAGAATTTCCTCTAGTATTTCTGTTTCTCCCATTAGACTGCACTGCATTTGAGAGCCAGACCAAGGCCTCTTGTAACCACTTTATCTAGTGCAATGTCTGATAACATAGGCACTCAATAGATGCTTATTGAATTGTTCTTATAAAACTCAGGATCGGACAGGACCTTTTCCAAACTCATCAAGTTCTTTCTCTGAAGTTTTATTTGAGTACCCAGCAGCCTCCCTCCCTAAGATATTTACCTCAGTTTCTTTAACTTAAGCAAACGTTTTCTCTTACATTGCATTAAATTATCTGTTTTTCTTCTCTACTTAGAAAAGAAATTCAAATTCAGCATTCTTTCAATATTTTCTCCATAAGCTGAGCAGTGAAATGTAGATAAATACGGTTCTGTACATAATAAAAGGTACCTATTCTGCAAAGAGAATTGTAAAAAACACTGTTCTTTAAAAGATAAACAAAAAGAATAAACTTATTTTTATGTTTACCAATTTCTAAAGCAGTATTTGCTAAATAATTGTTGGTTCCTATTGTCTGTTTTATTTCCTATAATATAGCCTCATGCAAGTATGCTTTCATGAAATTAGAACACCTCTGTATCTTTACACTATAGGCAGGACTTAAGATGAGCCTATATTATAAGAACATTTTAGAAAAATGTGGATTATATCAGCTAATAATATGTGAATCTTGTAAAAGTTGCTTAACTTCAACAAGCCTGAGTTGCCGCATCTGTAAAGGGGTAACACTACCCCCTACAGAACTGTTGAAAGACTTACAGGAAATCATCTGTGAGAAAGTGTTTTGTAAACTTTGAAGAATAAATTTAATGGGATGTAGAAGTATTGCAAAGCCCTGATCCCAAAGTTCAGCCCGCAAAAAAACATCCCTCTCTTCCTGTGCTTATTTACTATATCATTAATTGGCCCTATGTCTGTCTGTCTCTCCCCAGGGATGAAATCTTTGGGGCAGGGGTCTTGCCTCATTCCTCTTCTTGCTTCCCAAAGCTTACAGCTTTGATTATATTAGGGGCTCTAACATCTGCTAAATGCATGTATGAATGAAGAAAATGGAATGAATGAATGGGTCACAAAAAATTAAATGAAGAAATTGCTCTTCTGACTTGAGGAAGTTCTCTTTGCTAAAATATTTTAGTAGAAGAGAACAGAGTTGTAGTTTCAAATTCAGAGCTCACGGGTTAGTACAAAGAATATACAAAAAATTCTTGCAGACAAAATTTTTAGCTACTCTACAGGTCATTGTTCATTGCAATTTTTAAATTGCAATTAAGCCACCCATATTTAAGTCCCTATGACTAGACTGCAACTCATTCTGGACAATGGAGGAAGCTGAAATTATTTTCTGCATGGTTATTATAACACAATTAAACTCATGAGAAACTACATGTTAAATAAAAAGAGGAGTTGTTGTTCCCCAAATATTCTTAACTAGCTTCCAATACTAGGAAAGAGATGTATAGTGTATGGGATTATTTAAAAAACTTTTTGAACCTGTAGATAGTACATTGTGTGTGTGTGTGTGGCGGGGGGCGGGGGGGTGGAGACAGCTATTAGGTACTCCCTAAGAACTGGGAAATGAGGAAAATAAGATTTTCCTCAGAATCAAGTCTTAATAGATCAGAACCTGGTTATGCAATGACTTTTCAAAGAAACATGAGGGCCCCCAGATCAGCGAGACCTTAATGTCATCTAATAGAGCACATTAATGGGTCTAAGGAAAGAATGTGCTTTCAGATGGCGGGTTGGTTAGCCAGGTAGGTGATGGAGTCAAACAAACATTGAGGCAGAGGCTGGCAGTGCACATTCTAGTTCTGTTCTGGGGAGGGGAAATGTTCTGTCAATAGAACTTTATAAATACACAGGCACCTGTCAATTACATCCATTTTGTGGTTAGAGGGACAAGCAGATTTCAGAGCATGAGGGTATTAAACACCTAAAACTTACAGTGAAACCACCTTTGCTCTATCTACCTCCTTTACCAAATGTGGTCATCAGCTGTACCCACTGATATCTATTTCCCCTCTATTTTGGGTTACATGGGATGAGTGCACTTCTCCTCTTCTTTGGACTTAGGTATGGCAATTTGATTTACTTTGGCCAATGAAATGTGAGTGGAAGGAATATCTGTCATTTCTCGGCAGAAGGTTTTAAAAGCCAGTGCAAGATTCAACATCATCTCTTTGCCCTTGATGAAGCAATTCCATGTAGTGCAGCTTCTGCCTTTCCTGAGTAAGGATGACTTGCAACCAAATACCCCACCTCCCACCATGGACATGAAACTTGAGAAATAAATGAACGTTGGTACTTAAAGCAATTGAGATATTTTGGTTGTCTCTACCAGCATAACACAGCTTACACAGACACAAGCAAGTTTGGCTTATCAGTTGGCTCCTCTTTATAACTTCTGTGACAAGAGAGTATTAACTGTTTAGGGTACATGGGCATTTAGTTATCTTGAAAGTTTTGTTTCTCATTGAAATAAATAAACTCTAGTATTTATTCATCTCCATCAGTATCTTGTGAACTTTGCTAATATGAATCGGTATCCCTGAGTTTGTCTCTGGTACCCTGTCAATTTAGAATTTTTGAACTTGCAAAACAAATAGGCTGGCCCTAGAACTTGATGAGTAAGTATTCTTTGAGAGCAGGTGGCTCTTTATGACACATTTAAGCCATGCCCACATCTGTCCATTAGAAAAGTCCACAGTAATCACTGCAGTTTAAAATTTGAATAACCTACTAGTGTAATAAAGTCCATGTATTTAAAAGGGCAAATTAAGCCACTAACATTTATTATGCATCTCCTATATGCCAAATGACAGATGCTTTTATACACAATCTACTCCATAATTTTCATAACAACCATGCAAGGTAGATTTAATCTAAATTCACTTTATAGATGAGAAACCTATGGGTCAGTTAAGTAATTTGATTGTACAGCTAATATGGAGCCAGAATTGCAACCCAGGTATTCTGACTTCAAGTCCAGAGGTCTTTATACAACATGAAGAATTTAAATGGATGCTTATTATTGAGCTAAAAATGCCTTTATATTCAGCAATTTGATAAACATGTCCATATTTACCCTCACTCTGTGGTTCTTAATTTTACAAACTTTGAATATATAATATCCCCATTTTTCACTTTACTCACTAATAAGAACAAACAAGACCCAATAATAAAACTAAATAGCATAATTCCATGGCACCAAGGTGAGTCATATGCAATAATTTTCAAGAAATACCTGAATAACTCTGAAGGATGATAATTTAATATGCATTAGAGACACAAAATGCTTAACGCATTCCAAAATGGCTTACCCTGACTCTGTGGTCACTGATTTAATATTAACTTTTCCTGAATGAGTAGCCAATGTACATGCCTGAAAGCAGGCAGGGCTATAATATTTCTGGTTTCAGATGGACATGGTGCTACAGAAGAGGCAGGGCAGAGGCGACTGCCAACATAGATGTCTGTATCACTTTGCCTCGGTTTTTCTGTACCTTCTGAATTCCCTTTTATTCTAACTTTGGTAATTGGACTGGATCCCTTTGAAAGCAGCTTCTTCTCCCCCAGGACCTTTATTGCCTGCTCATGATTTCAGAGTATCTGGTCCCCCATGTTTCTCACACCAACCCCCGACTGCTCTGGCTTCTTCCTTAGTAATAAAGAGACTTTCTGGACTGTGGCTCCCAGACCACCAGGTACGCTTGCTCAAAACTTCTATTGTACTTAGAAGTAAACAACATGGTGTCACTGAAGTAGATGGGGTTGAGACTAAGACAGGACTCTGTTAACAGACTGTCTTTGCCTTTTATTAGCCATGAGGTTATAAAATCTCAGAGCCTAGATGTATCCATGGGTATAAGGGAGATTATAATAATTAATTCACAGGGTTTTGGTGAGAAGTAAATAAAATAACAATGGCAGCAACATATGTGAAGGTCCTAGCACAGTGTAGGCACATAATAGATACTCAATACAATTTAATTCCCTTTTTCTTTCTCCCTGTGTAAGTCAGAAAGGATATATTATGCTGCAAAAATATAGTAACCCTGAAATTTCATGGCTTAATAAAACAAAGGCTTACATCTGGCTCATGCTTCAGTGCTGTAGGCCAGCAGGGCACTCTGTTCTACACAGTTGTTCAGGACCCAGACTAATGGATCCACATTTTATAGCTACACCATCTGGAGCATGAGGCCTCCTCAATCCCTGTCAGGTAAATGAGAATGCTGGAGAAAGAAAGCACTGGCTTCTCTGTGCTTTGGCTTGGAGGCAACATATATCACTTTCCCTATAGCCTATTGGCCAGGACTAGCCAAACAACCCTATCTAATTGCAAGGAAACTAAGCAATGTGAGATGACATATTGGAGTAGTATCAGTTTCTTTGCCATATCTTCTCTACTTCCATATATAATGTTGATTTCATTGAATGATACAAATATTATCTATGAGCAGGTCTTCTAAGAGATCCTCAGTGAGGCCCAAACAGCTTAGGTTTTTAAGGTTCTGTTCCACTGGATCTTCCCTCAACTCAGCTTTAGCCCAGAGTGGGTGGATTTCAGTTAGGACTGATCAAAGTAAACACATGAGGTTTCATTTTGCACCTCTGCACAAAGTGAAAAAACTGGAGGTCCCTTCAATCTGGATACTTGGGTCAAATGATCTTGCTGATACTGCTGTTTGAGAGTTCTTTTAAGGGATTAAAGCAAGCAAGTCCAACAACTGCAAGGTGCTGTGAGCCACTGTGTTAATTATTTACATGTCCATATAAGTAACAAGATGAAATTCATCTATTGGGAATAGGTGTACAAATCTGCCTGAGATAACAATTTCCATTCCCAGGGACAGAAAGGAAGGTGAAAAGTCCTTTGAGTAATGCAGGACAGTGGCAACTCATCATTATTGGCTTAAAAAGCCAGTCACCCAAAACTGAAGTAGAAGAATATCCTCCTAATCATGTTTCCATTCAACAACTCATTGGATATGTATCATGTGCCAGTCACTGTGCTAAATATTATACATGCAATAATATGCAAGATCCCACTCTCAATAGGCTCGTAACAATGCAATGTGCCTCCTGCTAAATTGAAGTACAGTGCATGTTATAGGACTTTATGGTAGGAGGGCTATAGATCCTTCTTGTCTTGCTTGGGAAAGTCAAGGTAAATAATCATAAGAAATGTACTCCCCCAAATTGGGAAGAGTATAGTGAGGAAAATTATGTAGAAACTTTTTGTTTTCACATTGTGGCAACGGATATAGGCCATTTTAAATCAGCACACACCACTCAGAACTGAGTGGGAGAGAGTGTGGTCTACGGTGTGAACTGTGGTCTATGGTTGGTGGCAAGGCTCCAGGATGTGTAAGTTCATTGAGTGTGGTGGGCCACACTTGTGGGAGATGTTTGTGTGGGATGTGGTGGGAGGTGTGGGAGGTGGGCAACATGGGAATCCCAGTGGGTTCCGTGTAATATTTTGGGTAATCTAAGCACCTCTTAAAATATATGTATAT